>PVKH010027466.1:0-13014 GCA_004027955.1 Chaetophractus vellerosus | reverse complement strand
CAACTTTGGGATGGAGTATATGGATATGTCCTTCTTACTCTGGGACTCAAGTTTGACTGAGTGAGGGCATTCAGCAGTGTCTGCCTAGGGACAAAGCCGCCTGGCCTTAGAGGAACTACGCTCTTCATCAACACCACCTGCTCCCCAGCTGAGCCCAGGCACATGGATGAGGTCAGTTTGCAGAATAGCCTGGCTTGGGGACTGAGAGAGGTGAGGACAAATCTCCAACCTGCAATGAAAGTGAAGAAGCATGTGTGCTGCATGTCAGTGGATAGAAGTCCGTCCTTCCGTCCTCCCTCCCTCCCTCCCTCCCTTTCTTCCTTCCTACAGAATTGCAACCGTGGTGATGGCATAAACTTGAACCTAACAACTTCAGTGGTTGATTAAACTCTTCAGCTCCACTCCCTTGCTAATCAACTACAAAAGCCTTTGATACACATACGAACCTCAGAGAGGTTTTTTATCACTTGATTACTATAAAACAACCCCACAGGTTAATGCAGGCTTGATCTCAAAGGAGTGGCATTAGCGATTATGTTATTTATATCAATTGCACAGCTGGAAACAAGTGCAGTAATTCAGGCCTAAAACTATGAGACAAAGTCTGATTTAACGGACTCAGGTAGCATACACCCCCATCAGCACCGACTACCACTCCGTCAAAGTTTGACCTACCATTTTGCTGTAGTAAATATAGTAATATAATTTGCTTTTATAATTCTAGAATTTATAATGTAATACTTTGGTTTATTTTTTTCTGTTAAAATGCAAATACCATATAGGATAGATGACATACCAAGACAGAGACAATCATTTATGCCTTAGAAGGAATCAATTTAGCCATTTTCCCAGGGTACTGGTGTTTATAGGGAGTTAAAACAGTTTCTGGAGGCAATCTCTCCAGTACCTGGGGCAGGTCCACTCTCAAGGGTGGGAAATGAGGTCAAAGAGAAGGGAGTGTCTGAGACAGCAAGCTTCACCTGTTTCATGGCAGTGCTTCCTACCTGACATTAATGAGAGTCTGGCTGTATCTGTAGGTTTGAATTACTGAAATTTTCCGCCTCTGATTTCCATCTACAGGAAAATCTCTGGCATCCCAAGTATGCGGCAGCATGATTTCAACTCTGTGTTTCATTTTATAGAGTGTGTATGATTCTGGCAAGCCCGGGTAAAATAATATTTCATAAATCAAATCATAATATAGGTATGCTGGAGAGAATTGGCGAGGAAATCATTTTGAAGGGTGAAAATGTCTTGACTATTTGGTATAAATGCATGCATGTATACATCAGGCTTGCCTGCTGAGAGGTACACTTCCATTATGTGTTGCTTCTCTCTCCAGAAGGCAGAGCATTTAGAACTCAGTGACAACTACTGATTGAATTTACAAAATGCCTGCTCAGGTGGGCACGATTCTGCAGGAGCAGCCTGAGGGTCTCAACATGCTTACAGGGGAGCACAGGGTAAGTAGTATTATGACCAAACTGTTAAGAGATTTGCTCATCTGACAAGCTAGTAGAGGAACAGAAAGTCAGTCTGATAGCTGAGTACCTTTCTGCTATGTCAACTCTTCACTTGGGGGAGGAGAAGAGACACCAGGAATACATAAAAGAGCTCTTATATCCAAGGCTCTTACAGTGAGAAAAACTGGTAGTGTATTTGAACAGAAGCTTCAGTTTCATTGAAAGAGTTGAAAGAAACTAAAAAATAATGATGTGTATCATTGCTTTCAACGTAGATCAACCATCCAAAGGGCGTTGTGAATAAAAACTAGGCTCTACGTCTCATCAGCTTAAATGGGTTTGCAACAGTGATGGCTAAGAATATCTTCTCTAACAAATATATTTGGTTTTTAGGCCAGACCTGGGGGCAAAGTGAAGCATACCCCCCAATAAACTTGGAACCAAGGGTTCCAATTAAATGAAAGGCAAACCAATTGAATTAACATTGAACAGGAGGAGGCAAAAAGTCTACCAGAACTTTACTGAAGTATAATCAATGTCAGCCTATTGGAACCTCAACCAGACCCAAAAGAAATATTCCTCAAAACTGTCTGTGGCCCTTTGTTCTGAGTCTTTACCCAAAAATTGACTGATTAAATGCAGCTTTCAAAGCAGTTCAATGCCTATAAAAGGAGCAGTCCAGACACCAGCACAAGTTATCTTACTCTTTGTAAATAATCACATTGGCATTCCATGTTATACATCATTCTCATGTGAATTGAGTTAGTAAGTGATAATCACCTTAAGTCTGAGCAATTCTAGGTATATTCATAAAGCTCAATTTCTGGAGCCCATTTACAGTGATAGCCTCAGCAAGATGTTGCCACATGCTACCAGAAAGCCTTGCTAGGGTTTTAGCCTTTCCATTGCCATCCATCTTTTTCTAAACTTTGACTATTCTTTAACAGGTTGATTTCCTTTAGTGGTGTGATTCATAAGCAGTATCAACACAATACCAAAAGAGCTCGTTGATCCATTTTACTTGATCAGTGAAAACCCCAGTTAAAATGATTTTTAGCAGCACAGGCAGAAAGGCAAAGCTGGAGCTGAGTATTTACTCCAGTAACACATGAGGGTTAAAATGTGTAATCCCAGGGGACCAGTTGTGGCTCAATTGGTAGGGCTCTGGTTTACCACATGGGAGGCCCCAGGTTCAGTTCCCGGGGCCTCCTGGAGAAGGCAAGCCGCCGCGCGTGCGGTGAGCTGACTCAGTGGGATTGTGCAGCAGGGGGAGACAAGCAGACACAGAAAAACCCAAAGCAAAAACACAGCAAGCACAAGCAGCAAGGGGGCGATATATAAATAAGTAAAAATATATCTTTTAAAAAAAATATGTAATCCCATAGACCATTTGAGAATCTGATGAAAGTTATGGGTCTTCTCTCCATAAAAATGTACAACTACAAGATTTGGCAAGGAGTTTTGGGTAGTACCTGAATCCTGTCTACAGAGTGCAGTTTAAGAAGCTTGCTCTCATGCAAACCCCTCACTTTATAGAAGGGGAAACTCACTGAAGGAAAATGACTAACCCCAAGTTGCACAAGTTACCGAGGAAAACAGAATTAGATGTCTTTAACATCTTCAGGCCATTTAAGAGTTATATGACCAATTATTTTTTCACTTTACAAGTCATGTTGACATCAAGTAGACACAGCCACAAGGTGTATCTGCACTGCTGGGGCACCAGCCTCTCCTGAGACCTGCTGACCCCCATTCTTTAAGCCAAGCTGCATTTACTCATCCATCTCCCAGCTCTTTATTCATATTGTAAACAAGGGCAGCTGAAAGAGGGAAGCAGAGTTGACCAGCCCAATCTGGAGAAGATTTCAGGATTTATCCATGCTTCCTCCTGCATCCTGGGTTACATTATGCAAACATCTGGTTTGCCCAGTGATTTCCATCAGACAATCATGAATTTATGGAACAAAAAACAAACCACCTAAAGTTGCTGGGGACGAGCAGACACAGAAGAGCGGAAGAGCGCAAAGATGAACATAGCAAGGACAAGCAGAAAGGGGGGGATATATAATAAATAAAAATAAATAAATAAACTCACATCTGTAAGTTCACCTTAAAAATCATAGCCTCAGATCCAAGCACTTGGAAAGGCCCAAACCCTGTGGCACTTGATCGCACCCCCAAATTTTATATTAGTATTTTTCCCGAGACACAATTGTAAATCAGAGGACTCAAGGGTATATTAAAAGAACTCAAGCCTGACTATGACCTCAGAGATTGTGCCCTAATGAGGGAGAAAGATTTCCCATGTGCTTAAGAACACTTCAGGACGGCAAACAGAAATTTCAATGGAAAAGGCTTGCATTGGAAAGTAGTTTTCTCCATGAGGATCCGCCAGGATAGTTTATAAGCTGTTTCAGAGCTGACAGCAGCAACATGATGTTGCTCTGTGCACCTTGCCATTTTCCTTATTTCTTGGTGGGTGTTTTCTTTTTTTTTTTTTTTTTAATGACATTAAATGTTCCCCTCAAGCAGGTGTTGGCTGGATGGACTAAAACTAATTACTCTGATCTTGGGGGGTACCGGATGTGTAAGACAGGAGCTCAGACTGTGTCCCTGCTGGTTATTTGCTTGAATTACACGACTGTTCTAACAAGGGGTGATAACGTATTACTTTTCCTAGAGTATGCTATATTTTATCATGGAAAACACAATCAGTAGTACCAAAGACAAGTATAATGTTTGCTGGTTAAACCAACACGATCTCTGCATTTCCCAGTTTATTGCTAAGCAATTGAATTCACCTGGAGTCCGGCTGTAGGCGACGGTAGCCCAAGGAATGATGCAACACTGCCCCCAAGTGGTTCCAGACTGAAAATGGCTGAGGCAGAAATAATCCCCTCCCCGCATTCAGAAATAATCCCCACCCCGCATTAAAAGGAAGGCACTTCCTCCCAAGTCTCCCTCCGCGGTTCACTTTTGCGTTTTCAGCACAGATGGCAGCTGGGAGGGAAGGGATGTGGCCTATTTCCAGATAGACGTAAGACGTTAGTCAGACAGCACAATAGAACGGGGTAATCCATTTTCAGCCGCTGTCGTTCAATTCATTCTGTCCTCTCGCCACCACGTTCCTTTCTTGTTAGTAGCTATTGTGTGCCTCCAGCTTAATAAGCCTCCCTGCCATTCCTGAATCTCAGTTGTTGGCTATTTAAGTATGGCCCAGAGCTCTAATGCGGTGCTCTCATTCCCGTTCTGACTCTCCAAGCGTGGTAGGACACACTCCAAACCATTAGGAGCCAAATCTCATCCTCCTTTTTAAGAGGAAAAAACGAAGGAGAAAGGGGAGAAATTCAGAAAAACCCCAGCAATTTTCATCCTTCCAGCAGTTGACCTGCCTATATTTTGACATTTTTTGCCTCTTTATTAATCATGTAGGAGTTTTTTGTACATCAAAGAATCTCACACACCGTTTAGAATGTTATCTAGGAAAAAGAAAAAGAATGTCGGTGCTTTTTTGAATGAGCTGAAGACATATCTCAGTAAACTTGATTATCTACAAAGAACACTCCTCAAATCTTGCTTGCCTTCAGGGTCCCAATAGCGCATGGTTACTTACAACCAGCCACAAACCATGTGCCAAGCGTTGTGTCATGTGTTGTGGAGGAGGTACTAACCAAACCGGACATGGCCCCAGCTCTCCTGTTGCTCACCATGTAGGAGGGAGAACGTTGATGGTTAATTTTTAAAATTTTTAACTTTTTAAAATTTTTTTGAATTTATAAATGAGATCTGTTGTACGAAGGAGAAGAACAAAACACAACTGTGGGTCCCTCCGGGAGACTTTCTCACCTCTCCCATGAGGAGGCAGTATTGCGTAGCAGACCGAGCGGGGTCTTAAAATCAGAGCTAGGTACTTGGAAAAACTTACCTTGTATATATACATATATATATGTTAACCACAGTTTAAAAAAATTTTTTAATTAGAACCAGACAACACAAAGAGTGAATCCTAATGTATAATTATATTGTTAACTATGGACTGTAGGTAATAATATAATTATAATAATAGCAGCTCATCATTTGTAACAATGCAGAAAGGTTACCTGAGTGGGTGGAAGGTTATATGAGAACTCTGTGCTTTCTGCCTGATTTGTCTGTAAGCCTACAACTGCTCTAAAATACAAGAAAAAATTTTTAAAGTTAGATCTAGGCTTGAATTCCAACCTTCCCACCCATCAGCTGGGGACCTAGACAGGTCACTTAAACTTTCAGAATCTGAGTCTTCTAATCAATATCATCAATACATAAATCTCTACTTCGTGTGGATATTAAGAGGATTAAAGATGATATTGGATGAAAAGATTCAAGTTTTGGCACAGAATAATAAATGGCAACCCCTCCTTCAACCAGCATGCTTCTAACGACAGGTCATTTGATCGCCTCCCTGGCACAACTTCACCCCATAGCTGGTATATCTGGTATATACTTATAGACTGAAGACTGGATTTAATATCCATCCCCAAAACCCAGTTACCTCCATATTATTATGGTTCACCCCATATGATTAATTCAGCATGTCAGGGCCCGGCTAGGTCCTCCGTGTCTATGCTACTTGTAATTCTCAAAATGCTTTGCTTTTTAAAAAAAAAATGCTCCATATCAAAGCGAAATAGACACACATATAATTCATATCTGGGGAGCATTATTTGCAGTGGGAGATTGAGACTCTTTCAATTCCGTGGATGACAGCTTTGGCATTTCCTAGTTAAATAATTAAATTCGAAGTAGCTTTTATCCTCATTCCTGGAGATTAAATGTAAAGTGAGACATTTGGGCTGACCCTGTGAAGGCAGAAGAGGTTTTATAAGAGAATAACCACATTCGTCTGTTTGCCTGAATCCGCTTGCGAGCAGCTTCCAGTCGAGCCAGCAGGCTGCTCCTCCCACGCTCAGTCTCAGCTCATCTGCAGCGGCTTTTCCACCACCTCAACTCCACCTTGGAAGGTTCTGCTTCCAGCTGCTGCCTTTATAAACAGAGCTCTAACTTTGGACCTTACAGAGGAGCCTGGGAACTGTTCATTCCTTAAGAATTTTAAGAAATATGGGAATAAAAACATTGTAGTAGTATCAAAAGTCACTTACACTATACTTAGATACACAAAGAGCCTTTTTATTCCTCTATAATCGATCTTGGTCCTCTTCAAAGGCCTTCACGGAGTTGATGGCAGAAGGGGGAAAAAAAAAAACAAAATGTTTGTCCAGTCTAGTAATTTAGTCTTCGTTGGGAATCACGTCTCTGCTTGGGGGAATGGGGTCAGTGCTCAGTGTTTCGGGGTCTGGTCCCCCTTACCCTGCTCCTAAGATGGCACCATGGGTATGAGAGGAAGGACGTGGCTTCTGTGACCTCAGGAGCAGAGAGGAGATGGCCAGGACTGGCCTCTGCTGCAGAGGGCCAGGCTGTGCTGGCTCCCGGGCTGGAGGCCACTGAGGCAGGACACATGCCCTGGACATTCTGCTGGTGCCTCTGCAAAGTCCCAGGGGCCGCCGGACTAGCCCCGCCTCAGCACTAGCTGCCAGGGTGGGCGCACCCCGGAGGCCTGGCAGGGAATCGCTGACCTGCTGTCCTCAACAACACGGTTCATTTTCCCACTGAAGCAGCCCCTTTCTGAGAGCAACCGAGTCAGGCTCTGCAAAGGTCAGTGGTCAGCCCTGGGAGCAGAAGGGACTCAAGTCCCTTCCAGTCACTTGAGAAATGAAGGAGACTCGGAAAAGCCAGCCCCACGCCCTCCTCTGCCTAACCAGGCTGTGCTGACAAGTGTCCTTTGACGAAGCTGTCCACAGGTTGTTGCAAGGGCAGCCTGAGAAGCTCATCCACACCCAGAATCCCAAAGATGCTGCTGGTGTCACACACATGCTGCACACATACGTGCACACACACACAAGTGTTGCTGGTTGTTGCAATACACACTCAAACATGCTGCTGGTGGTACACACACACACACACACACACACACAAACACGCTAAACACCCCAACGTGTTGCTCATCTTACAACACTCACACCCAAACATGATGCTGGTGGTACGCACACACACACACACACACACACACAAGTCTCATCTCAAGGGCTCCCAGAAAAAGGAAATCAAAACCCTTGTGTCTCACCCCTTCCTCCCCATCTCTTTCTCACAATCCCCCCATGTCAGAAGGGGTGGACTGTGGATTTTCTACTTCCTCTACAAATTCTCTTTCTGGGCATCATGTCTTGTGGCCCAGCTGCCCTAGGCAGAGGAAGTCGCCTCTACAACTTGGAGAATCTTTTTGCTTTAATCCACTGACATCTACCTCTTCTTGGTATGTTAAAGATGGAGGAAGTAAAAGGAATTGGGAATATCTTTCTCTGTTGACAAAGATCTTTTTGTCTTCCTACAGAATCAAAAACCCAGTTTAAATATCAAAACTGGAATATTAACATTTTCTTTCTCTTTGCATGCCTCTTGTAATATCCTAAGAGGTAGGGGGGTGCCTCAAGTAAACAAGAGAGATTATGTGTAGGGAAATGCAAAATGTCAACCCATTACACTACCACTGCTCTTCAGTTAATTTCTCCAGATCTTTCCTGAGCATCTGCTACATCCTCAACATTGGAGTAAGTACTCTAGGAAGTGCAGAAGCAAGGCGATGACATTGGTCCCAGCCTCAAGGAGCCCTCAGTTGAATGGGAAGAGAGACAGCACTCAAATTATTTTTTTAAAGGCAAGATCTGACTTGCACGAATGAATGGTGAAGGCAATAAACTCTCTAGCTAGTAGTTCAAAAGCAGACCTGTCTAGAGTAAAGGGACTCTCCCAGCTCCTGATTTCCCTTTCTCCTCTGCTGTGCTGAAATTCTTTTTTTTTTTTTCCTTCATTTCTCTGCAGTTTGAAAGAAAAGCACTGAAGCAAAGAGAAAGCAAGCAACCAGGGCACACCTGTGGCTGCAGAAACCCCATTGTCAGGAACCAGCAATTCCCTGGGGTATAAGCAGAGTAGATGAGGACCTACGTGGTCTCAATCTTGGATGCGCAATTTGTACCCATCATTATTTTGATGATTTCACGGGTCACGTAAGGCTTTACCAAGCAAACATCCACTAATTAAATATTATGCAAAGTTTCCTCTTCCTCTGCAGTCTCCCATATGGGAAATCTATTCTACTGAAAAATGGATCTTACTTCAAATAATTTTACAAGTCTGCTTCAATTTTAGTAAGACCCTATAAGAGAGTAATAGATGGTGATTTTAAAAAGAAAAGTCAGCTTAATATAGAGAAGCCTTAAAAGACATAGTACTAAATGCTGCCCGTTTTTGGCTATTCTAGATCACTCTGCATATGTGTGTGTCATTTTCTCCTTGTGCCTTTTTTCATTAATTTTTTAAAGATCAGCATCAACATTGAATAAGTCAAATGTAGCGTGAAAAGTGGAACATTCAAAAGTGAAAATTCAATAGGCTTTAAATTTTCTAGAGCTTTTTTTTTAAGGATCGCTTTGATCTCCACTAAAAGTAAATGTAAGAGAGAAAAAACACAGGAGACCTGCTTAGACACGGTCACACAGACAGACAGATGGACAGGAGGGAGAGGAGGTCAGTGACTTCCACATCTGAAATCAGGTCATCACAGATTCTAACCAGTTCATCATTTTCTTTAGTCTTCTGCTCAGTGGCCCTCTCCAAGGAATGCATCCACAGCTGCTCTTTTGTCAGGATCACCTGGAAGGCAATGCCTCCATGTGAGCCTCCCACTGTACCTTAGTGATTTCCTCCTGTGCTGTCTCAAGTTTCTCCTCTGTTTGAATCAGCAATGCTTCATTTTTGCAATTGCCTTCAATCTCCTATTTCTGTTTCTCAAATTTCTTACAAAGGCCAGAGAAAGATTTGTCCATCGAGTTCAGATCTGTAGTAAGTTGATCTTTTCCTTTCAGAACCTTCTGGATTTTGGCTTTGGCAAACTCCTTCTGTTTCTGAGCCTCCTCTGTCGCCTGGAGTATGATCCCAAAAACCTGTCCATGGATTTCGCCATCTGCAGGCACTTCCGGTGGAGCTCCTCATACTTGCTTTACATTTCCAGGTTTTCTCTCTGCGAGGCTTTAACCGCAGCACCATCCAGGCGCCTCTGGCTGTGCTGCAGAACAACCACGATGGTGCTAATGGGCTGAGGCAGGCTCACGGGCCCAAGGACATGCGTGGGACGGTCTATCACAGGAGAACCCAAAACTCCTAAGAAATCAAATCCCAGCAGCGTCCCTTTGCGCCAACTTCCTGAAGAAGGCTTGTCTGCATCAGGAATACCATTTGTCTCCATGGCCATGGGAACCAGTTTATGGGGGCTGCCTCTCAGGAGTGGGTTATATTTGATGTATAAAGACAATTTTCTCAAGGCAGAGTCAAATGAGGACGTTCCGAACTGCTCCAGATAATCCACATCAGCCCCAGGGCCTAGAACTACAACTGGGTCTCTGAAACTCTCCTCTTTGAGGTCCATGGCAGGCTCTGGCCCTTGCTGAGAAGGGGACAGTACTGGCTCATTGGGCAAGGCCATCTGCTCACTACTAGTGTCAGCTGATGGGCTGGAAGAATTAATGGTTCCCAACTCGAGGGCTATTCTGAGTCACCGCAGTTTTGTCGTTAAACATATCCTCTGGTGTTTCCAATTTGCAGCCCAAATTGAGAAGCACTCATAAAGGACAAATTTGGTCCCTAATGGAGAGCCAGGTGGTCTGTGCAAGAAAATTATGCAATTGTCTAGTTTCTCTTGAGTGTGGCTTTTATGGCTTTACTTGATTTGGGTGTTTTGTGATTTGCCAGAAAATCAAGCAACAGTTCATATATTAAATTAGAGAATGCACTCTAGAGCCAAATGAACACAAAAGTGCTTTATATATATATAATGCTTTTGCTTTCATTCTCCTCTATTAGCCAAGTCATTAAGATTTTACTATCTTTGCTAAATTAAAGTTCAACTAATATCTTAATATCAGGTGTCTTAATTTCTTGCCAACTGTTTGAAGGTAACATGTAATAGCAGAGCTGGTGACTTATCTAATGAAAACTGCAGATAACTATTGATTCAAGTACAACAAAATTATTTGCCTTCGCCTGATCCTTTTCACATGGGCAGCTATCAATAGTGCTTTATGATGGTTCTCAAACTTCAGGAAGCACCAGGATCACTAGGAGGGCTTATTAAAACACAGATTGCGGAGCCCCATCCCCAGTTTCTGATTCAATGGTTGGTGCGTGGAAATTTGCATCTCTAACTGAAGTTCCTAGATACAAACTAGAAATAGGAGAAAATACGATTCATGCCGGTGCAAAGAAAAGGGGAGAGAACTGCCCCTCCCTTTTCTTTGAGTATTTGAGAAAACTTTTCATTGTAAGTTCCTTCTCTGTCTCTTTGAAATGTATGTAAATATTTTCAAAAGATAAATAAGCCTCTTGCCAATTTTATAAATCAGAAATGTTTCCTCAAGGACCTGGGAGCTATCGCTTTGAAATTGTTCTATCCAGCTTTGTCATTCAAAGAATTCAGGGGTCTGAGCTTTGTTTATGACCTTATTAGTTTAAAAAGAAAACAAAAGTAGTTGGCAAAATTACCACCCTAAAATCAACATGCGACAAAAGCCAGTAAAGCCAGCCTGATTTCTAAATAAGGCACCAATTCTTTGGTGGGTCCCTTTAAGAAAGCAGAGCTCTGAGTCCACAGTACAGCCGAAAATAAAAATAAAAACCCAACTGCAGCTTATTCCTGTCGAAGAGACTTACTGCTTTCAACACAATTTATCATTCTATGGTACAAATCAGCATCACTTCAGCGTGTTTCAAATTAATTAAAAGACATTCCTTTCCATCCAAGGTATAATCAAGGCAATTTACTTACAAACATAATCAAGAAATTATGAAAAGGAAGATTAACCATATGAAGAATTTTTTCATGTGTGAAGGTAATTGATTTTCATATCACTTTTTTAGTTTCCAAATGAGGATTCTAAAAGACTGGGTATTCCAAAGTATCTCAACTTAGCAGAAATTTCAAATACTCCTTCAAAGCAGATCACACTTTCCACCATAAAGAGTTCCCAGGCCTTGGAGGACAAGGGGCACTTAGATAATGAATTTATTCTGGGGCTGCCAGCAGCTGTCTTCAGAGTTCCTGGAATCTTTAGCCAGAACTCCTTCTGAATACTCAGAAGAGGGCAAAAAGAATGATAAGAGAATGTTCTTTCTCCCACTATAGCTTGGAGCTATGTCTTTTAAAAGCCTGGGTGGGAATAGGATCATTAGCCTTTCTTAGAATGGGAGAGCAGTAGGGAGGAAAAAGTGCCAGCCATGTGTGTTCATCTCCAATTCTGTGGGGAAAAAAAACAAAAACTGTTCACTTGCAATATTCACTTCCATAAAAGAGGTTCAGTACACTCAACTGTGAGCCAAGTAAGAGCATATTCAGACAACAGAAGCAGCTGCCTCCATTGCAAATGGGGGCTTCTAAAAACTTCCCCGGGTATCAAATATCTTTACTCCTGCACTTCCATGGCCCCTTAAATTTCCTCCTTAGTCACACGAGCAATCCCCCTATGATATGGAATATTGCAGGAGAGTAACATTATGGTACATGAGCAATCATCGCCCACATTTGCCCAATTTCTTGAAGAATAAGGATCCTTTTTATCATATGATTCCCCACACCTCCATAAAGTCCATGTTTTGAAAGATTTTGGCAAACCGTTTACTAACAATCCTTTGTTCCTCTCCGCGCCACCCCATCCCCCTCCCCCCCGCCTTTCATTTACTTATGAAGGACATGGAAAATGCCAATGTAAGCTTGCTTACATGTGCTGACTCTGGAAATGGAACCCCAGTTTCCAACACTGGCTCTGTAATCTTAAAAATTTTTCTCTGTGACTCAGTTTCCTCATCTGTCAAATAAAGATAATATCACGTACCTTGTGAAGTTTTATGAAGACTAAATGACTTAATAGTTATGAAGTTCTTAAAGCAGGGTTTGGAACAGTTTAAGTGTTATGTAACTCTAAACTATTTTGTTGGGGCGGCAGGAACAGGTTCCCAAACCTAGTGAGTCAGAATCTGTAAAGCTCTGTCTCCCCAGGTGATTCTGATGCTGTACAGCAGCTTTGGGAACTATCGATGGGCAAGAGGCACCTGATCATCTTCTTTAAAATCTCTCTGCAATGGCCCAGGGACAGAAAGAGAGAGAGTTTGATGGATCTAGAGCAATGGTTCTCAATGGGGGGCACTTTTGCTCCTCAGGGGACATTTAGCAATGTCTCCTGACATTTTTGGATATCACAACTAGGTGGGAGTGGAGAGGAGGCCTATAGAGGGTGGAGGCCAGAAAGGCTGCTAAACATCCTACAAAGCACAGGACACCCCCTACACACACACACACACACACACACACACACACACCAAAGAATCATCTGGCCCAAAGGGTCCATAATACCAAGACTGAAAAACCCTGAACTAGGCCAGTGCCTCTCAAACTTTAATGTGCCTGCAA
>PVKH010027465.1:0-13023 GCA_004027955.1 Chaetophractus vellerosus | reverse complement strand
GGCTTTTTGCCTTGCCCACGGCGGCTCTGCCCTGCCCACGGCGGCTTGCCTTTCTCAAGGCCGTCTGCCCGCTCGGAGAGGTCCCCGGGAACCGAACCCGGGGCCTCCCATGTGGTACACCGGCGAGCTCTTTATCCACTGAGCTATCTAGCCGGGCCCCAAGACACCAATTCTTGAAGATATTGTTGTCATTGTCGGAATTACTTTTATGACTTAAAAAAGATATGCCTCTTTCCAATAAAATTAAATAAACAACAAGAAACTGAGTCTCAACAGTCTGTTTTAATATTCAGAATAGAACTGATGGGATGGAATATGATCTGAAATTAAATTTCTTTGTGGTTGTTATTGCTTGTGTTGTTGTCTATAGTTGTAAAGAATAATTTTATCACCCATTAGTTATACAACTATGCTTTTCTAGGTTTCTTAATTAAAATAAAGGCAGGCTAGTTGATAAATCTTATGAAAGCAATCACATAGATACAACTGTTGCTTATTTGGAAACGATTTCTTTTTCTTTAGTTTTAGTTGTTTAATCCCATACATTGATTTGCTTCTTCACATCTCTTCAAAGAGGTCTTCAAAAGTATACCTCGTTTTTAAGAAATGTCTCTCAAGTAGTGGATTATCTGTTAATCTTCAAGCCAACAAGCATGAACATATTGTCACCACAGAGTGCCTTATTGTCTTTGTGAAAACTTTATAGTATGATATTTCTATTTGGAAAGGAGAAAGGAATCTGAGTTCCTGTAATTAGCCTTGTACCTGGAGGCAAAGCTAATACATGTGGTTCTAACAATTATCGTGTCTTCTAAAGCCCTAGATTCACATTTGAGTCTTCTGAAAACTGTACCAAAAATTAAATTAGATCTCTTAGCATGTGGCCTCAATAACAGTAATTTTTAAATCCCCAGGTGGGTTCTAATGTGCAATCACGGTTGAGAACCACCACTCCAGAGGTTGAAAAAAAATCATAGCATCTGAGACTGGAAGACAGTTTTGAGCAGTGTTTACTAAAGCCTAACTACATACAGGAGAAACTACTGCAGGGGTTCTTTAATGGTGCAGATTCCTAAGGCCCCACTGAATCAGAATTTCCAGAGTTGAGGCCTCAGGTAGGTCTAACCCATTTTAGATTTGAAAAGCACTATTTCAGAGGTTTCCTAAATTAACTTTTCAACATATGAGAAGTCTTGACTGAGATTCCTATTCCTATTCCAAGTAGCAGCCCCTTTTGAGTTAGCCCCATTAAATTTTCTTCATAGTTCATCCCTGAAGGATGCAGTGCTTCTTTTAAGAATTGGAGTGTGTCATAATGAAATGTGTGAGATACCAGAGGTCAGAAAACCTGAGTTTGAAGCCGTTGCTGTTTTATTTACTAGTATTATCTTGGACAAATCACATCATATTTCTTATTTAGTATCTAAACTTACGGGTGCAGGATTGTAATGATTCAAATGAGTGAATACAACAATTCCCCACACCTGATTGACAATCAAAATCATCTGGGGAATTTGAAAAACAATACGTAGTTCCATCGGTCCAGTGTTGGAGATTCTGTTCTATAAGTGGACTGTAGTTGTACAAAAGTAATTTCTCTTTAAAAGATTTGGAATAATTGTATCAAGTTAATGCACACTGTAGAGAGTATAGCATGCTGTCAGGGTCAGGGATACCCAGATTTTATTCTCAGACATGCATGTGACCTCTTATATGGCTCTTTAGTTACACAGATGGCTCACCTATCAGCTGGCACCTTTGCTAGACTAGCTGTTGGTTGCATGTCGAAGTCATTAAGAAGATTATGACAGATGTCCTGGATGAGGAAGGCAGAGAGGCAGGATATTTAAGGAAAGAGAGTTTGGATCCTCAAGAGAGAGGAATAGATTATGCCAAACCCAGGGAGACAACATAGCTCTGAAAACAGCAAGAATCTGAGACTCAGACCCACCCCTGTGCAACACACTAGGGAATTGCTTGGAGTATGAATCAGGAAAATGTTTTGCACTCAGGGAGGCCGAACACCTGCTTCAAGGCCATTCAGTCCCAGCAAGTAGCCCATGCCCATTAAACAGTATAAATGCAACAGTGCAGGCCAGGGGTAAAAGAATTAGCAGAGAGAGAGAAAAGGAGAAAGAAGATGCAAGTTAGATTAGCTTCAGCCTTCAGTCAAATGCTGGCTGGGCAATCAGCACCCAGGGGTAAAGAGGCCCTACCAGGAAATAAGCAAGGGTCAGAGCACAGCATGCTTGAGGGCAGGAGCCAGCCCCTCAACCAGAAGGGCCCCCAAGACACATCCCTGTCCCCAGTCTAGGAGACTGCTTTTTCTTCTCTTGGAGAGAATAAGGAATAAGGAATGCCTAAGAGAATATTAACACTTCTGAGTCAAAACAAATTTTAAAGAAAATATAACTAAAATATAATTTCCTTCTAAGCAGCAAATGGAAGTCTGAGGAACTATAAATTCTCTGTACATCTGAGGTGTAGCATGAGTAAATTTTATGACTCCTCAAAATGAGTAAAGGATATAGAGTAAGAGGAAAGCTGTGAACCAAACCAAGAAAGGCATACAAATAAGAAGTGGAGAAAAAGAAAAATAACAAATAGAGAGATAATATCAAACATTTTTTGGTCTTCCAAAAAACAAAAATTGAATTATGAAGGGAAAAACTAACTATGCTGTGTGTCCTATGTAACATGATACTAAAACTACAGGGACAGGGGCCGGCTAGATAGCTCAGCGGATAAAACTACAGGGACAGAATTTCTGATCCGTTTAATAGTGCAGTGATTTTACTAGTCTGTGCTTCTTTCCATGAAAAGTATGAACTGGTCGTTTTAGGACAAGTATTAAACTTGAATGGAGAACAAATTAAGCCTAAAGAAGGGAAAAAACAAAACAATTTCAAGTAAGGACTCAGATAATAACTCCATCATCTCACTGTCATTAAAGACAGATGACCTACCTATTAGATTTGACTTTTGAGTCCCCACTCCACCTTAACTCCTAAGGCCTCTCATTCTCATTTTCAGGGAATTGGAGGGGAACAAAGATATTTATCATCAAATTTGAGAAATCTATCCTTGGAGCTTCCTTTACTCATGTAGATTTAGCACACAGAGAGGACATAAATATGACAATAATTGCAATTTGATAAAATATTAATTAAGTCTCATTTTGTTTTAAAAAAAACTCTCTAAACAGTCATTTCCCTATATGAGAATATGAAGTTATTGACAGCTAAAGTGAAATACTTTTCTCACAAATCATACACTTTATTTTCTTAACTATTTACATGGTTAGCCTATGATACACAAACATAACTACATTTTTTACAGATTCATGGAAGAATAAATTCAACCAGGGTACCACTATTTCCCCAGGCCTAGATTCTATGGGAACATGGAAACAATAACACTCTCCTTTTTTAATTTCTCATTTAAAATTTCCAGTTAGGTTTCTGCCAGTATTTTGTCATGCAGAGAAAATATGGCTCAAAAGATAACTTTGGCACTCAGAAAAAAAATTGATCGTATATTCTTCCTGGAGGTATTCATTCCAGAATGACTATTGACAGGTCAGAGCAGCTGTTCAAGCAAGAAAGCATTTGCTCAGTGTCTTCTTTTTCTGCCACATACGACACTCAAGGTTCTTAGCAGAAGCCACTTGTTTTGAGAGACCTATTAGGCCCTTTTCCCCCTTCCATCCATCTGTCCTTGTTGGCTTTGCAAATATACATATAGGTTTATCCCTCTCACCTTTAGTTTCCACTAGCTCTGATCAAGCTCCTCTTGCTTTAGTTCTTTAGTTGCTGTTTTAGTTCTTATTTGAGGAAACAGTAACGTAGAAAAGTGCTCAGGGAAAAAAGCAAATAGGTCCTCTTGCTTTAGTTCTTTAGTTGCTGTTTTAGTTCTTATTTGAGGAAACAGTAACGTAGAAAAGTGCTCAGGGAAAAAAGCAAATAGGTCATTCATGGAGAAAGAAATTCAAATGGATCTTCAGTATTTTAAAAGATGCTCATTCTCATTCATATTGAGATGAACGCATAATGGCAAATATCAAAACGTTGTTACACTGAATTGGAGAGGGTACAGAGAAGAGATATTGCCGGGGTGGGGGGAGTGTAAATTGTCATAGCTTCAGGAGAAGATAATTTGGCAATTCTATCAAAAAATGATATGCACAGATCTTCTTGACATATGTACAAAATATGTATGAGGCTTTTCATCACAACCATGTTTATAAGTGCAAAAGTTTAGAAATAGGTTTCTCTAATTATTTTACATCCATATAATGGAACAATATACAACTGTTTTTAAAAATGGGAGGTTGCTCTCCATATTTTCAGATGAATGTATTTCTCAGATCTCTTAAGTGGAGTAAAAAAGTGTTATAATTTTCTATCATTCATGTTTTTAAAAAAGGAAAAGAAAATATACTTTGAATATATCATGAAGAACATTGGTCACAGTCTTGCCAAACAGAGTTGGAAAACAGGTGGGAAGGAAGTTTTTCTTTTCAATGAACATTATTTTGTACTATTTGGATTAATTACCATGTGTATGATATATCTATTAAAATTAATAAATGGTTTAATAAGAGATATAAAGAGCACTAAGGGTATGTTAAGGAGTTTAGTTTTTACCTGAAGATAACTGGGAGCCATTAAATGGTCTTAAGGATGATAATAGTATGATTGGATTCATAGAATATTGTAGCAACTTCACTGGCATAGCAGAGTTCTAAGAGACCACTTAGAATAGTAGCTGCCTACCTTGAGTACACATTAGAATGCCTGAATTCCATCCCCATAGATTCTAATGAAATAGCCTTGGATGTGCACTGGGCCTCAGAGGTTTTAAAAATTCCCTAACTGATTACAATGTATAACCAAGAGAGAACTACTGATGTAGAAGACTGCTTAAGTAATTATGTAATCCCTAATGAAGAGAACCTAAATTAAATAGTGGCACAAAGGATGGAAAAGAAAAGGCAAACTCTAGAGCTATTAAGAAGATGAATCTGCAGAACTCATCAATCAACTGAATGTAGGGTGCAAAAAAAGAGAATGAGGCAACAAAGATTGATTCCCCATTGTCTGGTTCGGGCAATCAGGTAGTACCATTAAATAAAACAGGTAAGAACAGCTTCATGGGAGGAAAGAGAATGAATCATTTTAGGTATGCTCAGTTAGATGCTTGTAAGATATGCAAGTCGAGCAATACAGGAGTAATTTACTATGTGGGTCTGGGATTTGGAGAATGAGCAAAGTGAAGATTCAGACTGTAATCAGCAGCAAAGGCTGTTATTTTAAATTACAGCAGAAGCTACAGTATAGGAAAAGTTCCAAAAAATAGAACTGTCAACAAATATGGAGTAGAAAAGGTAGACAAATCTTCAAAAAGAAATGAGGTAAAAAATGGCCAGAGAGGTAGGAGCAAAAATTAGAAAACATTGAGTTTTAATAGGTTAACCAAAGAGAGAGTCTCAAAAAAAAAAAAAAAAAAAAAAAAAAAAAAAAAAAAAAAAAAAAAAAAAAAAAAAAAAAAAAAAAAAAAGAATTGTTAACAGTATCAATTATTATAGGAAAACAAGGACTGGAAATTCTTTTATGGATTTTAGCAACAAGAAGGTGACTTTGATGAGAGCAGTGTCCATGGGGCATGTAGAAACATACCAGAAAACAATAGAAAGTGAAATTGATGGAAGGTGAGGAAGTGGAAATAGCAAGGAGGTGACTACTTTTTCTATAATATGGTGACAAACAATGGATAAGTGGGATGGAAAAGCTTAATTAATTTTCAAGATTAGGGAAATAAGCATGTTTCTATATTAAGGGAAAAGAATAATTGTGTAAATAAGTTAATGACTCAGAAGAACAATGGAAAAATTGATGGAACCATTTCCCCAAGAAGAAGAGAGAGGGTGGGACCAGGATCTTAGCTGGTTTTTTTTTAGGACTTCAGCCATAATGGATTATGGCCCACCCTCATTCTATTTGGCCACACCCTAACTAATAACATTCAAAGATCCTATTTACAAGTGGGTTCGTACCCATGGGATGGTGTGTGTGTGTGTGTGTATGTGTGTGTGTGTTTTGGGGGAGTAGTTTAGGACTTGAACATGTCTTTTTTGTGGGATATGATTCAATCCCCTATACCAGCTAGCTCAGTTTCCTTTGGACTGTGGGATTGCCTGGGGTATACGACTTTCAGTACTAAAACTGTGAAAGTCCTGAGGATGGTCACCCTCATACTAGTTGTACAAATTTAGCATAGAATAAAAGTTTCATGTACAGCAGTTCCAGCCCAAGCTTAGCCCAAGTGGTACTGACACATTTCCCAAATATAAAGCTTCTCTCTCCAGTGCCTCTTGTACCCACATTCTAGCTTTCTTCTTTGATCTTCAAGAAAGAATATAAGAAATCAAATTCTACTGTTTCACTTATTCAAAAGTCTACCCAAGTGTCCTTAAGCATTTTGACACTATTACTAAAGAGTTTGATTTGAAGACATAAATAACCTCAAACCTGGACCTCTATAGCAATCTATCAATGTCTGTCATTTCCAGGATTCTGAAATTTTCTTTTCCAATAGCTCCCAAGTCATATGCCTCTCATTTGAGCTATCCTTAAGTTCTCCTTTACTTTATTTTCTTCCCTGATAAACTACAAAGTTTATATGGATTAGCATTCAATAAATTGTGAGGATTTTTCTTATTAGCCAGAGTATATTTTATCTTATGGGTTGTAAAAAACTGAAATTATTCATTCAACAAATATTTATCGAGTGCCTCCTTTGTTATTAGCACTGTGGTTAGTGCTAAGGATAGAAACGTGAACAGTGCAAGTACAGTGTGCCAATCTAGTGAGGGTTGCTGAGAAGTAAATGAGCAAGAGCACTGGGGTAAATATTATGAAAGATCAATTTCTACAAGTGTAGGAGGATAGGGAAGGAATAACCAATCCACTCTTGAGAAGACTAAAAGAATGGTTCAGCACTTATCTGTTCATATATTCACTGGTTAATTCAACAAATATTTATGGAGGGTCTAATGTGCAACAGATACTCTGATAGCCATTGTAAATGGGTAAATGGAAAAAATGTAAATATGACATAGTCTTTGTGCTGAAGTTTCATCGCTTAGTATGAGAAAATACATGTAAAAATCATTATAATATGATGTGATAAGTGCTGTAATAAAGGTCACCTGGGAAGGTCACAAAAGAGGTGATCCTGTATGGAACTGTACTTGATTGCGAAGGGTAAGGAGGAATTTAGGGTGGAAGGTGGCAGGGACAGGGCTTTCCAACTAGAGGCATCAGCTTGTGGAAATACATGGAAGTGTGAAAGAGTCTGGTAATTAAGGACCAAGCAATTGGGTGTGGCTAAGTGTAAGGTGTTTGTGAGGAGTGGTAGACTTTGACCTGAGTAGTAGACAGTAGGTTGTCAATTTTGTCTTGAGCAGGGGGTTGACATCTCTTTCCTTGAGGTGAAAGGAAAGATTTCAAAAGATAGTGCTAGTGTGGTTGGCAAAACAAAGCAGAATTTCTCTCTTGTAGTTTCTATTTCTCTAAGAAAAAGGAATTGGCTGCAGAGAATGAAGAATTTCATTAAAGGAAATGAAGAAAGTTTAAGTTTAAAATGGCTGGGGTTGAGAGGGGGATCAAAGGAGAAAGTGACCAGGGCCACAGAAAGGAAATGTGAGCTGCATTTTGGTCAATTAGCCTTTCCACTCAGTCAGGGGCAGCCTTCTTAAGTCACCAGGGCCCTTCCGCTTTCCACTGCAGACTGTTCCCACACTGAGGAAGACTCAGTGGGATTCCTAGAGAAACACTGAAGAGCTGTATTTATTCTAAGAAAAAGAAGGACCTGAAAGTATTTTTTCTCCCAATGCCATCCACATTGTCCACCCTATCCTCTCACACACACTTCCTCCTCCCTTTAATTTTTAGATGCTCTATTTATATGTCTGTGATTAAAATCATTATTTTTGTAAAGGAAGGAAATTTGACTTTTTGCCCAATTCCCAGCACTGAACTATTTAGAAGTGGCTAAAAATAACACTGCAGAAAAAAATGCTCAAATACAAACTCTCTCATCTGCCAGAATGAGAGTCAAAGTTTATTTTCTAGTTTGGAAATTCTTTCAACTGACATTATTTTGTATGCTTGTAATAAACAATGTTCTTCTGGCATAGCGTATACTATACCCACCACCCTATAATTAAGCATTTCAAAAATTTCCATGAAGATGTCATTTTAAATAACACAAAGAGATGCTGAATTTATTACATAAAATAGGAAACAGCTCACTAACATTTTCATGAAGAACAAAATAAAACCTCCATATTTTAAAAAGAAAATGCTCCTTTTTAAAAAATTCTCAATTTATATAGGACCTTTGCTTCCTAGCATTTTGATTGATATCTTCCTGGCTAAAGTGTTTGAGGCAAAGGTGTTAAAATTACCTTTAATTTAGCCATGTCTAGCTGCTCAGTGTGACAGAAACAAATGGAGTCTTTCTTCCGGGTTGCCAGCTGTCCTCATTATCAGATCAGACAATAAATTTGTATATTAATGGGAAAAGTATCTATATAGCTATTTGCAAAAACTTGTTGGAAAGACAAACTCCCTCCCCCTCCCCCTTCCTTGCTTTCTCTGACTCGTCTTCCCGGTTCTGAATGTGTTTGTAAATACATTTCAAGACTGTGACATAATAAACCTGTCTGAAAATAAATATAGGAATGGAGGAATTAAATATGATGGTAATTAATGAAATATTCTTATAGTTGGGTAATTTTAATGTTTTGATTTTACTGCTGTAGTCATGCAGAATGGGAAAATTTTACTTGAATGTGATGTTGCAATAGAAAGAAAATAGCAAGGGAAAAGGGAAGGCTGAGAAACAGATTTAGGATGACAATAAATATAAGACTGGCCCCATGGAGAATACATGCAAATAGAAGGGTGATTGCCGACTGTTGAATTGAATAAAAGACCCAAAATTAAGGATGCAAATTATAATTTTGCAAAAAATCAATATTGGTGCCAACAGGAACACCTTGGCACTAGTGTACCTTTCCCTCTAATAATTAAGGCCGATCTGTTTATGGGGCTACTCTTCCCCGGATCTTTCAAGTAATGCATCAAGTGAGCCAACCATAGCATACTAATGATGCACTTATTACTCAACAGCCATCATCACCCAGGGAATGAAAAAGGTCTAGAAGCAAATTCCACATAATTAAAGGACTAAAAGGATTCAGAGCAATGAACAGTCTGTCCTGGACTCTGTTTGCCACCAGGTAGAAATGTTGATACTGAATATATTCTTCTGTCATTATTAATTCAGAACAGTGAAATGTATTATAGTAATTCAAATGCTGCAAAATTACCAAGAGAGGCATCTACAGAATATCTAAAATATTCAAGTCCTATCCTTTGTCTCATAGTGTCCACTCATTTAAGGCAGGGATGATAAATTAACATCTACAATTAATAATGATTCCAATGTAGCAGACCTTACTAATCTGTCACTGCAGTTTTTCTCTAAAAATGTGGATGTAGTCCAAGAATCTTTCTCAAGCAACTCTCTGGAAGGCTGATTCCTCTAAGTTAGTCCACGAGATACATGATTTAGGGGAGTGCTTATGCAATAATGCAGCTCCTCTCCACCTTCACAACAGTCAGGTCAGGTCTTCATAGCCAAAGTGAATCAGGAAAGACATTTTAAAGTCAAAAGGCCTTGTAAGCCTGAGTTACTCATTTATTCACTCAAAAGTATTTATCAAACTCCTTCAACGTTCTTGTCATCCTGCTAGGCTCTGAAAATGCAACAAAAAATGAAATTCAGTCTCTATCATCAAGGAACCCAAAGTTTAATGAATTTATTCCCATGATTTTCAGGCCAAAGAAAAGGTGAGGGAGAATGGCTAGCAATTTCCCAGATAGAAAATTTGTCTTCCACTTCATGGTGACTCTGGAGCTATATGGACAGGACATTAAGTGGTCATACCCAAGCAATTATCTTCATGATGCAGTATATGCTTCCCCTTGTTCACAATTAAGCACTAAGTCATATAAACATGATCTGCACCAATATAGAAAACAAATATGCAACAGTGGAATTTCAGGTGGCAGTGCAGTTCAAGAGAAAAAAACATTGGTTTGCAGCCATAAAGACCTAAATTTTACTTCCACTTCACCACTTTCTAGCTAGGTTACATTGACCAAGTAACTAACCTCTCTAAGCTTCAACTACCTCAACTCAAAAAATCTTGAAAATAATACCTAACATTGTGTCAAGGACTAAATTAAATAAGCACCTGACACAAGAAATCAACAAATGTTCATTCACCTTCACTAGAATTGTGATGTCATGTGATGTCCAGCATGGATCATGTCCACTTAGAAAATTGTCAGGGAAGAAGCATTTGAACCCCTGGATAACACTCTCTAAAATATACTAAGACATCCTGTGATGGGCATTTATAATGGACCGTCCATTTGATTATTAGCAGATGTCCACACTTGGTCATTGGAGCAGATGCTCTGACTATGTCTGGCCTTCCAGTGGTACAAAGGAAATAAGTGATGATTCTTCAGAACTCTTTACCACTACAGCAGGAAAAAAAAAAAGGAGACTAGCATTGCTTCTCTGGGAATCAACTTCTCCATTCTTCCTCATGTGCTACTTGATCTTTAATTTATAGAGTCAACAGAAAGCTCTGTCTTCAGCAGCACAGATACTGGACAAATAAGCTAGAGCATTGATTTTGGTATTTCGCCAAACGGATGGCATCATTATGTTCACTGAATATCACTGTCTCTAATAAAAATGCTTTATGTGATGTCTCAGGGAAGAGAGAGGGCTGGATGGCTGTAGAAAAGGACAGAAAGAAATGCAATTAGGAAGTGATATTTTTTCTTGGGTCACTTGCCTCCATGTTTAAGCATTAGGTAGTGATTTTTTGAAGTTTGCTTCTTGCAGTTTATTTTTACACCAGACATTAGACACAAAAATTGTAAATATAATTTAGTTTTTCACACCAGTATATATTTGCAATACAGTCGTTAAAATATTTAATTAAATATATGTAAAATATGGAATTGATCTTTTAATTGATTCTATTCCCAAAACTAACAGCACAGACCATTAAAGGCCAAGAATATGACATGTATACTCAGAAAAGGCGTTCAAAAACATTGTAGAGCGATATGACTGCCCTTAGATATCTACCTATTAGTCTTATTCCCTAAGAGGTAAATACAGGCACATAACCATATTATATTAGCACAAGGGGCCCACCCCCATCGCAGATTATGCACATTTCAAACCAGTATGCATATCTTACTCAACAATATATGTCTTTTTTTGCTTTTCTTGACTGATTGCTGAGCTGCAGATCAAATCAACAATCCAGCAATCTGGAGACCAACAGCATAATGACAAAAATACCAATTCACTAGTCTTACTGCCAAGTGTCACCTTTAATTCATCCTACTTATCACCAGCACATTCACCTGTTTAAACTACCAAGCTTATCATCTTGATAAACCTGTAGTACAATGATTATGAACCAAGGCCTTGTTGTAAAAAAGGCATATGTTCATATCTCAACTCTGCCACTTTTTATCTATGTAACCTCCAGTTATTTAACCCTGCAGAATCTGAACTTCAGTAGTCTCATCTATAACATGGGAATCAAAAATCAACTTACTGGGGAATGGGTATAACTCAGTGGTTGAGTACCTGCTTCCCATGTACAAGGTCCTGGGATCAATCCCTGGTACCTCCTAAAAATTAAATAAATAAATACATAAAATTTCAGTTTATTTCTGTGAGCATTAAATGAGATAATGCATATAATTTTCTTAACGCCAAGACTGGAACACAGCCATTATTCCTCCATGATATCCTTTTGATAATACCATATTTGACAAATTTAAGAATCTTCAGCATGAAATATTGAGATTTTCCAGGTTCTAAACACTGCCTACATATTAGAATTACCTGGGGAGCTTTTTCACAAACACTAAAGTGTAGATCCCTACTGAATAAGAATTTCTGGAGGGAAGAATAATTAGTTGTTTAAAACCCTCCAGGTGATTCTAATGTGCAGCCAAGATTAAGAATCACTAATACAGGCTTTGATTTTCGATATGAGATATGGATTTCACTCCTCTTAAACAGAACTCCTCCATTTTAGTAGACCAGTTTCTTCATGGTCCCATAAACAAATCAAAAAGTTCAATCCTTTCTCTCCATGTCTCCTCATTCTAGACTGCCTTTCTGTAATTGTATCTTCCCTTCTTCCTCTTGCTTATCCAATACTTACCAGTCTTTTGGAGATGAAAATATGATGCATTATGGGGCTGCCTCCAACTGCTCCAGCCCCTCAGGGCTTTGCACCACCCACGTCCTTTACATGCCCCATGCATATCAGAATCCATAGTACCAGTAATAAGAAATATACTGAATTCCAGTCACAGTCTTCCACATCAAAAATTTTTACTGAATTAGAATCTATATTGAAAATACCAGGATATATATGATGAAAGCCTATCTCAAACTAACCTGAAAAGAAAAAAGGAACCTGTTAGCTCATGGAATTGCTTGGGTATATATGGTAAACCTGGACCCAGAAGCACAGACAATATTGACAAAGCTCTGTCTCTCTCTCTCTCTTCTTGTGCAGTAGCAACACTAATAGCAAAAATAATTTGTTTTGATAATTGTGGCAAAATAATTCCATAGTAGCCTCCTATTGGCATGCTGCAGTATGGACCCAATTTTTAACCAATGTCCATGGCCAACAGGATGGGTTACTCTGATCAAGGCTTGTTCCCATGCACATTTCTCTGTCTTCCTTTCCTATAAGGTGCCTTATAGTCCCCTGTATAATTTATCTGGAAAGTAATGTGTTCCTCCCTTTCCTAAGCCAGACTGACCCAGGAATAAGGATTCCCAAGAAAACAATTTTCCCCTCAACTTGGCCAGGTCTATCACACCATGAGAAGC
>PVKH010027464.1:0-13011 GCA_004027955.1 Chaetophractus vellerosus | reverse complement strand
ATAGGGCACTGGCATACCACATGGGAGGCCCCGGGTTCGGTTCCCGGGGACCTCTCCTAGCGGGCAGACCGCCTTGAGAATGGCAAGCCGCCATGGGCGGGCCAGAGCCGCCGTGGGCAGGGCAAAAAGCTGCCACGGACAGGGCAAAAGCCGCCACGGGCAGGGCAGGTCGCCCACGAATGGAGCGCAGCCAGCCACCCGCGAACTGAAAGCCGGCTGTGAATGGACGCAGAAGCCACCCACAAGCGGGGAAAGCCGCGCCTGCGCAGTGACGACTCTCGGCGAGTCCCCGCAGCGGGGGGGAAGGGGAGATATGTAATAAAAAATAAATAAATCTTAAAAAAAAAAAAAAAGAACCTTGGCTTAGTAGGCACTCCACAAGTGTCTACTTACTGACTTCTTCCCAAGGTTATTTGAGTAGAACTGAAAGGTTGGCTTCGAAACGGAGGTCACCACAACTCTATCCCCAAGTTAATTAGCAATAGTGTCAGGCTTTGCACTAAGGAAGCCTAAATCATGGCGTCTTTTTCTGTTACACGACTTCACTCTAACCCTGAGCAGCCGTTCCTCTGAGTCCAGATAGTTCCATTACCGTCACCGCTGCCGCACCTGTGATGGCAACTCCATATACCCTACATTTTCTGGTACAGTTCTGACTTTAAATACTGTCTGTCATCCTCCAAAGCCATTGAAATCAAGAAAAGTAAAACTTCTCAAGAGCTGATGTTTTTCAGACCTCGAGGTCAATAAGTACCTTTTGCCAGATGATGTGGAAAATATGGTCCCCAACTCAGTATACATCCACCAGTAAATGAAAGAAAAATAGAGGATTGATCGACCATGCGCCCAGAAGGGGCGTCTTCGGGGGAAGCTTCTGCTGATGGCTCAGAAACGTCAACAGGGGACAGACAAGAATGCTACTATGGGTAGAAATTCATTCACTCACTCATCCGTTAATCCAATATCTGAACCTAGTATGTACTACCCAGTGCTTTTGCTGACCCTCCCTGTTCAAAATCAGAAGAGACAAAACCCCGATCTGCCATTTGAGCACCTGATATGGGCATAGAATCTACTCCTGGGAATTTAAAACATTTGCTTTTCAGGGGCTGCCATCTTGAGCGAGGCTGGGAAGAGCTGCGTGGCAACAGGAGCACCGCCTACAAACAGATCAGCACGCTGTCGGGAATGACTGAGGCCCAATTAAATGCACCATACAAATACTAATTAAGGCAGACAGATGGAGAACTACGGTCAACACCATTCAAGGCTGCCACAGCATCTAACATAGCAGGAATTTAAAGTAGTTTCTTATATTTGCTTGCCAGAGTCATAGTGATAATTCAGAGAAGTGCCACTATCTGTACTGTGTACAGATTATAAACCAGGCTTTAATTTCTCAGTCTTTTTCAAATGTAAAAGCTTAATTGGTCTTAAGGAAAAGAAATCACTCTTATCAGTATTATTCCCTACTCAGGCACAATATAGGGCGACGTTAGCAACACAAGCCTTCTCTCTCGCCGACCCCGTTTTTTAACTAAAAGCAATCTCCATGAACTTCTAAACTATTAAAGCAGTTCTAATAAATCTGCAAAGATCACCTACAGAGAGCTCATGGTATGTTTTGTAGTTCTCTCTGCAATCACGCAGTTGGTAATTGTCTCACAAAAGCATGTAATCAGGGTGACAATAGAAATATGCAGGATACTGGAGATTAAAGAAAAGGGACAAATGAAGACAACAGGTCTAATGTTATTGAACTGCCACAGGAAAATAAAATCAAATGTTCTTTGAGTTAGTGCCTCAAGGTCAGTCTTGGATCAGAAAGCTACATGTAATTAACTGAGGCTTAAATTTTAAAACCCACTTGAAAAATAAGTTCATTTCTCAAATAAGAAAAAAAGACCTTTAGTTCCTTATAAAAAAAAAAAAACCAACCTACAGACAAAACCATTACCTGGTTTTGTTATTACCTAGAAACTAAAATGAATTTCTAAGTTCCACAGGGTTACTTTTCTATTTCACTAACATTTTTTAGAAAGGCATTAACAAATGCTATGCTACCATGATGTACAAAGAACAAATTATAAATAAATAAGTTTGGATTTGAATCAAGATCATAAAGTTAAGGAAATTTACAATTACTTCAATAATCCAAGAATCTGCTGAAAAAAGCTTCCCTTGGCCCCTCCACCCCATCCTTTTCCATTATTTTTCATTATTTTCAGCTAATATTTTGCATATTTTCTATGTGCTGGTGGCTACTCTAAACACTTTTCCTGCTGTGAGGCTCATTAATTTTCCCAACAACCTTTTGGAATTGGTACTACTAATATCCCCAGTCTACTGGTAAGCCAACTAGGTACCAAGAATTAAAAAGGTATCAACCAAGTAATGACCTAAATGTGTAACAAACAGCAAGAAATACCAGAACTGGCCCAAATAAACGCATTTTTGTTCAAGAGTAGAGCCATTAACTTCAAAGTTTATAATGATTTCTTATATTCAGACCTTAAAATGACTTCCAAAATATTCCACAGACCTTCCTGCACTAAAGCTTTTAAGAGCCAGAACCTCACAATGAAAGAACCTGTGGCTCATGCTCTGAAAAGCAGACCAACTAAAGATGAGGGTGCTAACAAAACAATAAAACACTGTGAGCACGAGAGCAGCCCCCATGTTATAAATGCAAACCCCGAAGTGTCACAGACAATCCTACCGTTTGACGTTCTATGTTCACTCATCATGTATTTCATCATTATTGATTTATTCATTCAGCAACTACCTTTTTGTGTGAACTATGAACAAGATGTTATAAAGAGCTGCCATGCCAGACAGAGAGAGGGCACCGCTCCAGTCAGGAGTGCCTCCACATCAGTGATGGCAGTGAGATTTTAGGGCTGCTCCAAGCTAGAATTATAACCGAGAACTACATTTTCGAGTCAGTGTCTCTACTTGGAGTCTCCAAATAACAATGCAGTAGCAGCCCAAGGATATGGGAGAAAATAGTGCTACAGTTCATGAATTGTAAATGGAATATCATTTTCATAAGAAAAACTGTATGACTCCTAACATTGGGAGTTGAGAAGTTCAGAATACCTGTTTGTTTAAGAGTGCTATCGAGGTTGACAAGCTGATAGTGTAATCTTTGAGGGAAAAATCATTTTATTCGGACTGCCCTCCTGATCCTCTAAAACATACCAATTGTCCCCAAACAAGATTGAAACAAAATTTAAATTACAGTGTCAGGGGAAGCAAATAGCCGGTAACCCAGGAGCAGGGCTGGCCTGAAAATCACCAAAGGCAGGACTGCTTCTGAGTCCTGCAGTGCTGAGTGCTAAGTGGAATTTGCCTTTGAGCTCCATTGCTGTTCAGAGGAATAGATTCCCCAGGGCTGCAGGAGGAAGGCACAGAAAAACAGCTCACATAGGTCAGGGGTTCTTATCCTTTTTTGTTCCAAGAATCCCTTTGCCAGTCAGGTGAAAACCACAGACCCCGTACTAAGTCCACACTAGATTGTATATTATTTAATAAATCTATCAAACCCACACCAACACGTCCCCACAGGAATTTTTTTTAAAGATTTATTTACTTTTTTTTTTTTTTTTAATTTATCTCCCCACTCCCCTAGATGGTTCTCTTGTGTGTCTGCTCATTGTTTGCTCGCCTTTTCCAGGAGGCACTGGGAACCGAACTCGGGACCTCCCACATGAGAGGCGAGTGCCCAACAGCCCAAGCCACATCCACTCCCCACGGGCTGCGGCGTCTGCTGGCTTGTGGCGTTTTGTGGCGGGTGCGGCATCTGCTCTTCTTCTTTAGGAGGCACCAGGACCCAAACCCGGGACTTCCCATATGGTATGCGGGCGCCCAACTGGTTAAGCCACATCTGCTTCCTGAAAATAATGGTTTTTTTTGAATTTCAACCAAACTCACAGACCTCTTGTTAAGAATGCCTGACCCAAGTGAAGTCAAACAGCTTTCTTAATAATGGTGTTGCAAAGTACCTGACAAAGAAAGAAAAGGCTAGGTCTAAACTGTAATTCATTTAACATGCATGAGAGCTGTGGGAGGCTACAGAGATGAGTAAGCCCTCAAAGAGTTTGCAATCCATTCAGGGGGAGAAATGCGGAAACAGCTCACACACCCTTCCCCGACTTTTCAATTCCAGAAGTACTCCGCTTAAACATCGCCAGCTGATACCTGCAGTCCACCTGCTATAAAGTACTTCCTTTATAGCACTTATCAAAAGTTGTACTTAAATAATTATATATTTATCTTCTATGTCTTACGTCTCCCCTACACAGCATAAAACCTCAAATAGTAGGTGCTTCTAAAGTCGCAGCTCACTTGCTATCAACTCTAGGAAGGCTTCCCCAAATCCATCATTTGGAGCTACTCCCTCTCTTTTCCTTACACACCCACAGCAATCCTGCATTTCCCAGTGTGACTCACATCAGTGATGTGTGTACGTGTTCATCTCCACTAGACAAGAAGCTATTTCAAGGCAATGACTCTAGCTGGTTCATTTTTATAGCTGTTAAGGTCTGCACACTTCTTCCCCCAACAAAATGCCCATAGTCTAAGAACTCAGTAAATGTGTGAATTGTTGAAAAGCTGTGCACACCAACTTAAAATAAACCAAATGGAGACGAAGCTTACTTGTTTCTGGTTGAGCTGCCTTTTCTTTCTTAGCACCACTGCCACTGGAGTGGGATCGTTTCCGGATCATCGACATGAGGGATCTTTGGGAGAAAGAAAGAGATCAGCAGGAGGTGCTGGAAGTTTCATGACCCAAGAAACAAAATATATAGATTCTAAATAAGCAGTAAAAATCCAATTCTTCTCTAGGTGCATAAATGTAAAACTAGAACTTTAAGTAGCCTACTTTCTATTTTTAATAATTGTAAACTTACCACTTTAAGGAAGAAATGTCTCATCCCTTTCTGTATAAAACCAAACTAATTGTCTTAATTGAAATTATTGGGGCAATTGAAAAAATTGGAATATAGACTGTAAACTTCATATTAATGCTAAATTTCTTGAACTTGATAACGGTACATTATCAGGTGGTAAGATAAGTGACTATCCTTGTTCTTAGGAAAATTAAGTTCTAAGGAAAATATTAAGTTTTCAAGGAGCATGATGTATACAACTTGATCTCAAATGTTCAAGAATACAGACAGTCAAGAGAAATAGAATGATACAACAAAACTGGCAAAATGTTAAAAGCTGGTAAATCTGGGTGTCTGGGTAAGGGGTATATTGGAGTTCTCAGTACGGGTTTTGTATTATTTTTGCAGCAGCCCTGAAAGTTTGAAATTATTTCAAAATAAAAAGTAACAACAACAACAACAAAACCCAACTGGTTACTGGAGGGAAGGGACTGCTATGATTACTAATATGATATGTACACATTTACCAAGTGAAAAAGGCACAGGAGAAATTCTAAATCTAAAATTCACCAACAGCCATACTTTGAGAGAAAGGGATGGATGAAAGAGTTAGAATAGGCCTCACATAAAAGTGTATTTTATGGGCATAAAAAAATCTGAATCTGCATGAAGTAGACCAAATACTTAGGAATAAGGTATATTTAGATCACTTTCTAGCCCATGTTTTAAAAATCTACATTGAATCTAAATCAGGATCAATTTGACCACATTTAAAATTTTAAAACTTCCATGTATAATAAGACACCATAAAAATAATAAAAAAGCTACAGAATATATAAATAAATCAATGAGAAAAGGCAGACAACCCAAAAGAAAAACTGACAAACACCTTGAACAGGTATTCCATAAGAGAGGATGTCCAAATTGCCAGTACATACACAACATACAAAAAAGCTGCTTGACTTCTGTAGTTATCAGGAAGATGCAAATTAAACCCACACTGAGCTACTACTACCCACGTAACAAACAGGCAAAAAATTTAAAGTCTGATATTATCAAATGGTAGTGGGTATTTGCAGTAATAGGAACTCTCAAACTGAAGTGGGTATGTAAGTTGGTACTACCACCTTGGAAAATTGTCGGGCAATATCTAGTAGAGCTGAAGATCCACATATCCTATGAGCCAGCGATTCCACTTCTAGGTACCTTACAGAAATACGAGTGCTTACACACCAAGATACATGCACAAGCATGTTCATGAAGAATTTCCATAAATGCCCTAAAATGGAATTAATCCAAATGCCCATGAGCATCACAATAGATAAAGAAATGGAGGGGCATGCATAAAATGGATCATATTTCAATGAACATGAATGAACTTCAGCTACATAAAATACCATGGATAAATTTCACAGAACAATGTAGAGGGAAAAGATCAAGACATAAATGAAAACAGTAAAATTCCAATTATATAAAGTTCAAAAACAGGCAAAAATACATGTATATATATTGTTTAAGGACATACTATATGTAGGCAGTAAAACTTTTTCTTTAAAAGAGGCAAGCAAATGATTATCATAAAATCTGGGTAGCAGTTAGTCTTACATTTGGGAACAAACACACAGGGAGCTTCTAGGATGCCAGCACTGCTCTATGTCTTAACTTGGATGGTGACTACATGGATGTTCATTTTATATTATTTTTAAACCACATACAAGTTTATGAGCATTTTTGTATGTGTTAAAGTTCCCCCAAGAACTATTCACACATACACAAAACAAACAAATCAACAATTGTTGAATTCTTACAACTGTATTATAAACGTCCTCAGTGTGGTGAACTAGGTTTGACAAAACTCAGTCCTGAGGAAGACAAGGTGGGAAGCTGGTAATGGGAAGCAAATACTTGGCGGCTAGGAAAGGCGTGATGGTGCCTCTAGAAAAGGGGCGGCTGGCTCCACAGAGTAGTGCATGCTCTGAGGACCTGCCACCCCTAATCACTATAATTTTTAGACTCATTTTTTCTTCCTCACTTCTACTCTTTTGGATATATTAGCAATCCCCTTTATAATTGCCTTTTCTTAAAATTTCCAAATGCACTGGACAATCTCCCATGAATCATGGTACAAAGAAATAATCTCATCCTCCTCTATGTTGTGAAGTATCCAGGCCCTACCACCTGGGAAATAATCAATCATTGAGCTTTTGATTTCATCTAGTTTACCTTCTTTGGGCTCATAATAGCATTTCAAAAGGGAATTAGATTATTTTCACAAAAGTTATAAATTCTAATTCACACAGACCTTTGAAATAAGATATTTTATTCCAGAAATACAGGATTGTAAAGAATGACAGAACATAAACTTTACGTGCTTGTCTTTTCAGTCAACCGAAAGCCAGTGGCATTCAATGTCTACTTGTTACCATTCATGGTAGAGTAGGGTTTGGAGGGAAGGGGACTTCTCACTAATCAGAGGCCTCTCCTGACTTTCTCACAACACTCTGTAAAAACCCCATCTCTGGTTCTGAAAGGGAATTCTTAGAGTATGTATGCATTATTGTACATAAAGATTACAAAGCAGAAAGCTATCTGTACTGCTCAGAATATTTATATATTTACATATATGAGGTAAGAACATCGTTTTGTCATTATAAACCATTTAAGTCGATGATAGAAAGCGTTAGCTTAAAAGGTTCTGAGCTGAAGCACAGGTTGGAGACTGATATGGTGCCCAGAGGGTAATCTGTAATATTGAAAAAGAACTATCTGTCAAGATGGGGACGTAAGAGTATAGGGTAAGCAGACAGGGTGGGCTTCCAGGACAGATGAGAAGACTACAACATGTCAGCTGAGACCAATAGTCCAAAACTCACCACCATATTCAACTGAATAAATAAAAGCTGCAAGAAAGGTTCAATGAACAATTTTCACTTCAAAGTTCTTAAGGAGAGTTCTTCGTGCCCACCTCTCTCCCCATGAGCCACGCCTGCCAAGGACCTGTCCTTTCACTACTAGTACAAAATGGCCAAGGTTTGCCTTCTTCCTCTCTTTCCTCTCTGCCACTTGTCCTCTAGGTCAAATGTGTGGTAAGAGGAGGAAAAAGCAATAAAGCCACTTAGGCCCCAAGCCCTAGTCTTTTTTCCATGATCTGCATCAGGGTAAAACAAACCGCTCAGGAACAAAGCTGGATAACCTTCAATAGTGGGTTCAATGTCCACTGAATTGTAGCATCTATGCAAATATACTTCTTAGAGAAGAAAATACTCTTTACTGAGAAAAAAAAATCTTTTTTTACCAAAAAATTATGAACTATAAGTTAAGAGTTCATGCTTTAGACATACATAGGCCTGAATCCTTCATTCATTTCCCAGTTAAACTGCAAAGTGTTCTTTGGGGAAAAAAACCTGTTTAGGTTATACTTTACTTTTAATTCTAGAGGCTCTCAAGGTCTCTGAGACTAAAAATTAAAGGCCAACAGCAAGACTGTAATCTCTTTTTAATAGTTCTCCGTCACAGACAGAAGTGACCTTTCTTATCAGCTCAAAATTCTAGACCTTGGCAGAAAGATCAAAGTGGTGAATTTCCAGTTTTAAATGTCAAATCCAGAATACATCCTACAGACTTAGCTACCCAGGAAAGAAATAATTTAAAAATACCTGAAATTCTTTCAATTCACTCTTGGATCGATCACGTGTAAAAATGATTTTGCCTTAACTACTTCAATGGCTTAAAGCAGATTACGGCAGCCCCTACTCAGTAAGGAAAACTAATGAGAATCTTTTTAAAAAGCAAAGTCCCGTTTTCATAATCGTGTGGGAGGAACATACTACACTTTCTGTTCAGATGGACGAGCAAAGGTGCAAAGCATGAACTGACGGCCTCTCTGTGTGAAAGGATTAAACAAATCACATGAGTTAATGAAAGATAAAATTCTTGCAAAATCTGAAAGACTATTTGTTCAAGAACAAATTGTACAGAAGCAGCAAACATCACAACACGAGGAAGTAAGTTACCACTGAGACATGTAGGTTTTCTTTCCCCATTCTGGATGGTGGAACCCAGAATGACAAACGTAGCACATTTTGACTCAAAAATACCTCAAGCCGCTTTAATTTCAGGAAAAGTAAATTCCTCTCTGCATAAATGTAAGAATTTAAACATAACTTCTTTTTCTTATGGAAGGTTCCTCTCTCAGCATAAAAAATAAGTAGGACTGTTAGTTTAAGTACTAGTTTATAATAAATAGTACTTCTAGTTTAAGTTTTAGTTTAGCACTTTTATTTTTTATGTTATTGAACAAAATAAAGCTTTTGAAATTCAAGTTAGTGAGAGAAAAAGATGAAAGCATTCCAGAGAAGCTCAAAACTCCTCTAGGTCTTACAGTTAAAGGAAATCTTCTAAAGTCATGGCTTGAAATTTTAAAACTAGAGTATCTGGGATGAAGTGAAACAATATGAAAAAATGCATCTAGCTCTGGTTTCAGAACCTCTCCATGGAATCTGAATGTCTGCAACAGAATAGTGCTGTAGGACATAAGAATTTCTTTCCCAGGTGGTTTTTAGACCCTTTCAATATACATTTCAAGAAGGGAATAATACATTTTGACCTTTAGAAAGCTCTCCGAGAGAAATACTAGCTGAAATCTTTCATACTTTTTATTGTCCCTCTAATGATGCAATCTAAGCCAATATTTTTTAAAAAGAAAGGCTACTGTTAACATAAACATCAGGTTTTCTGATGAGTAACATCTGCTGCAAAGCAGTCTTCCTGGATGTGCTTACCGGATAGGATTGGGAGGTGGAGGAGGGAGTGGTGGGGGAGGAGGAGGCGGTGGAGGTACAGAATTCTCAGACTGGTTCACGCGTTTCTGGAGTTCATCAACTGCAGAGAGGGCAGGCATTGGGAAGAGGGTGGAAATAAGTAACTGAGCCTTTTTTTTTTTTTTTTTACATGTACAAGAAAAAAACATAACCTCTCACAAAATCAAGAACCTTCTATTAAGGCAAAGTTAGAAATTTCAATATGAAACTGCAGAAGTTTTTATTATCTGGTCTACTATCACTAATGCAAGAGATGTCTTCCATCTGTGAAAAGAAAAAGTTACCATCTGCTATGGATACAACTATAAAAAAGAAAAAAATTCAGGACAATGGCTGAATGGGTGGGAGAGTAAAGACTGAGTAGGCTGAAGAAATATTTGTTAACAACAGAGTATACTACTCAAACACTAAGAAATTATTATTACTTGACTTTAAAAGTGCAAATACCAGAGCCCTGATTTTAAACCTCCTATAGGTATTTATTCATTTTTAAATGTACCCAGATGAGGAAAGTCCGTAACTTAAAAACTTTTTGCTCTTTTGAAGTACATTCTGGAAATATAATTTATTCTCCAAAGTCATTAATGCAGCAGACTAAAACTTACTAAGCACCAACAATGTGAAAGGGTCTGTGCTTGGCGCTATTCAAGACACAGTTCCTGACTTCAAGGAGCTCAATTTAAAATTCTATCACAGATGCAAACACCTATAATATGGGCAAATGGGTTATAGGTGCAGAAGGCCATGTTTGCACTTAGAAGCTAACTCCTCCCACTCCCTGGCAATTTCCATGACTGACTGTACCTCCCAATTATCTGTCCATTTGTTTTAATCCTCAACACTTAAATGGGCAGTATGGGCTAAGCTAGCTGGCCCCAAGAATGCTCTAGTTATTTCATATGAATGCATCCATCTCTCTAAAGGGAGTTTGAGTTCATCGAGGAAAGAAGGTATGGTTTCTTTTCTTCTGTATTTCTTATAGTACCCTAGGCTAGAGTTGGGTACACACACAGCAGGTACTAAATAAACATGTGCTAAACTGAACCTCAGTATCTCTAGTGTCTGCCCTCTCCGTTTGTAATAAAGATGGCTGTGGCTACAGGCAACCCTGATAGTCACTAAAAGGAATTGAACACTTCTTGATTTAGATCTATTTTTAAAAAATAAATTGCAATTAATTTTCACTGTGGATAAGAAAGCATTGGATGTTTTTTAAAGGGGGAAAAAAGCTTGCATGGCTCCTCTGCACAGATTTCAAAATTCTAGTATAAAATTAACTTAAAATATCTGAAGTGAATGTTGAAGCTGTTATAAAGGGAATGACCTGCCTCCTTAAATTACCTACCTTCCAAAAGAAACTTATTACTTATGCCTGTGTAGAAATCCAACTCACACATTCCTGTTAAGCCTTCCACAACTGAAAGAATAAATCCTTTGATTTAAGTATCCCCTGGTGTTTTAAAAGTTTTTCCATTTAATATATATATTGCTGCCCACTTTATTGCTAGGTGTGATATTGAAAGTATTATTTCACATGTATAATTAGGCACCAAAGATGAAGGTAGTTTGAATCTAAAAAGTTTAATTCTTTTTAAAAATGCACCCTAAAATGAACAAAATAAAGTAAGCTCTTAATGAACAGTCTTCTCTGAAGCCCTGGAAAATGCCGAAAATTTCTGGTAGTCCCATGGTAATGCTAACTTTGTCTCTTAATTTTGAATGCGACGCTCACAAAGGCTCTGAGTCTAAAAAAGAAGTCTAAATATTTGTGAATTACTTGATTACAGCAGCCGTTCTACTCAATTACAAGAGTTAGAAATGAAAGAATTGGGAAAAAATGCTGATGTTTTTCCACAGCCTTCAGTACAGGTTCTGGACCAACTATATGCCACGAGAGATTCACAGATTAAAAATAAGACCCCAGTAGCCTACTCAGTGCTTTTACCAGAATGCTTTAAATTTCTTGCTTTCTCCTCAGAATTCTGATACTTCAATTCCAATTCCTTTTTTTCTTCTTCTAGAAGCTCCAGTTGCTGCTTGAGGTTGTGTATCTCCTTGTGAAGTGTTTCATTTTCTAATTGCTCTTCTAATTCTTTGACCTATAAATGATAAACAAACCTTTATAGGGTGGTAGTTTTTCCTTTAATAAAGGAAAAGGGAAAAATTAATGTTTCCTTTTGATTTTGCACTACATAGCAAAGAGACACCAATCCATCTTAAAAATCATGCAAATGTTAGGATACAGATGAGACTTAAAATCATTACCAGCTATTTGATTCAATATAAATTTACTGGGCACTTATGTACCATATTCTTCAATATTTATAAGTGTCATAAAAGTAAAATAATATCTAAAGGTACATTTAAAAGAGATAAATCCCTTTGTATCTATTTTCAAGAGAAAAATTCTGATAGTATTAAAAAAGACCTCTGGGGAGAAAATTTGGTAATGAAGATCAAAACCATCCAAAAAAAGTAAAATCAGAAAAGAAAAGAAAGACTCTTTGGTCCAATAATAGCATTTTAGAAATTTAAAGAAATATTCAAACAAGTGTGCAAATATGTTCACTAAAGTGTTCTTTATAACAGTAAAAAACTGGATATCAATTTCATCAATATTGATTTAATCAATTGAGGTGTGTTTAAATGGAATACTATGCAAACTATGCAAACATTTAAAATCACATGGCTAACTTTACACTAACATAGGAAGATATATTACCAACTGAAAAATTAGGTTATAGACTAGTATGTATGGTATAATTTCATTTTAACACTATATATACACTCATAAAATTATATATTTACAGAAAGTTTGGATATGCACCAAAATATGAGATTCTTGGGCAATCAATTTTCTTCTTAAAGTCTTCTTGTATTTTTAAAATCTTTTTAATGAGCATATGTTATTTTTATAATCACAAAGACAATACACAATACAGCTATGTTTAAAAGATTGTTGAAATCTGCAAGGGAACTTGCAGTCAGGTAAGAAATGTTTTAAATCACAAGCGTGAAAGACTATCCAGAATAACTGTAGAGTCATAGTATAACAGTTTTAAAAGAAGTAGTTGCTCTTATTTCATTCAACATTTTTATATAATCTTCATTATCTCAACCTCTGCCCAACAAGTTACACATTCAATAATTAAGTCCTATACTTCAGTTCAACTCAGTAAGTCACTGGCATGTATTATTTACTAAATAAGTTAACTGCAAGTGGTTGGACTTTTCAGAACCAAAAGCTGAAAACAGAGCACATTTTTCTTTTATCTCTTTATTTGAAAAGGCATTTCTCT
>PVKH010027463.1:0-13010 GCA_004027955.1 Chaetophractus vellerosus | reverse complement strand
GGCACTTTTAGTTGGCTGGTTTTCAGAAAGATGGTGGAGCGGTGGAAAGAACAATTTTATCCAAAGGCCTGGAAGGCACAAGCAAAAAAGTGGTTTCCCTCCCATGCAGTAGTGATAAATATACCACCACAGCACCAGCAAAACAAAAAGAAACTCATTTGAAGTCAGTTTCCTTCAGCCTCAAATTTAGGGAACAGAAATACTGGGGTTGTGGGCCTGAGTTCTAGACTGGTAGACTGTCTCCTACATCCGAAATTCTTCATTTGCCTTGTACAGGAAGAAATCCCTACAACTCTGTTAGCCACATTCCCCAACATTTACCACCACGTGAATATGCCATTAGCGCATGATCAGGCAACAATTTAAAGTAGGTTAAAGTAGGTCCAAGAAGGCTTTTTTTTTTTAGCGGATTTTTTTTTTTTATTATATATCCTCCCCTTCCTGCTTGTTCTTGCTCTGTTGATTTTTGTGTTCTGTGTCTGCTTGTCTCCCCCCGTTGTGGCGACCCGCCGAGTCAGCTCACCGCGCAGCTCCTTGCCTGCTCGCTGGCGGCTTGTCCTCCCCGCGGGGGCTTGCCCTGCCCGTGGCGGCTTTGCCCTGCCCGTGGCGGCTTTGCCCTGCCATGGTGGCTTGCCTTCTCAAGGCAGTCTGCCTGCTCAAGGAGGCTGCAGGAACTGAACCTGGAGCCTCCCATGTGGTAAACCGGTGCCCTACCAATTGAGCTACAGCCAGCCCCCAAGAAGGCTTTTAATAAATTAATGGATTCCAGATACATAAGAAACAACTAAATGTAAGTTAGAGATGTTCATTTTCTCCTTTTTCTCCATAAAAATATGCACTGTATTGCCAGGGAAAACCAATTCCAATTCTTTTAAAAATATATTTTTTAAAAACCTCAAAACTTATTTTATTTACTTTCTACTTCATATGTACTAGGTAGGATACAGAATCTGGCAATGAGAGCTTTGCCACTACAACTTTAGACATTTCCTGAGAATGTGCCAACTGACATTCAACACTTGGAGGGTATGGCAGTTTGAAATTATTTTATGAATCCCCAAAAGAAAAATATTATGGCTGTAAACTAATCTATTCTTCTGGGTATGCTATCCTTTGATTGCATTAAATTCAGTTGAGGCACCTTTGATCAGATTACCTAAGATTGCTGTATGTCTTTTTATTGGACTATGTCAGTAAGGCGTGACTCAGGTTGAGTTCCCGCCCCCTTGCTGGGTCTGATATAAACAGACTCACATAGAGGAAAAAAGGGGAGCTGCTATGCTTGATCCTGTTGTGTAAGAGAGAGGATGGCTCAAGCATGAAGCCCCAAGAGGCTGGGCCATGGGGAAGCTCAACAGACCAGCTATGCTATTTGCCTGATAGCTTACAGCTGAACTTGGGAGGAGAGCAGACCAGCCAAGACTGATATAGGAAGCCCTAAAAGACAAGTCCTATGCCCTTTATAAAAGCCAACACACTTCTGGTACTTTACATCGGAAGCCCTTGGCAAACTAAAACAGAGGGCGAGGGGAATATTGTGGCAGTATTTGTCATTGAAGCAACAAGGGTACAGTTCTGAATTCTTGACTGTTTGGATGGGAATACTGGGTATACCAGCATCTTTCCTATACCATCTTTGAAAGTATAGGGAGGACAGCAAAATAAAAATACCAATATGTATTTATAAGGCCTTCAAAGGTCTCAAAGCTTTCTATCCTTGTAACCCAACCTCATTTTACACAAAGTAGACTGAGCTTATTCCTAAACACAGTAATGGAACAGACAACTGAGTTAGAAAAGTAGACTGTCAGCTAAAAGGTTTTGAAAGACTGATTATTAGGCTTTCTCAGTAATGGAGTCATTTGCTAAATATGTATAGCACACATGAAACATAAGTCACAGAAATTCAGAGAATGAGGATATTTTTCCAGTGAAACTAAATTCTATGATACTCAATTGCATTTATTTTATTTTTTTGGAACCAGTTATATTTATTTTGAGGGAACATGAACATGGGACTTTTTCTTTCATTTCTGATTATGTATAAGTTTTTTAAACAAATCAATTCTATTGATACATATTAATAAAATCATATAATTCATCCAAAGTGTACAATCAATGGCATTTGGTATGATCACATTCATCACTTCAGTCATTATTAGAGTATTTTCATTATTTCAATAAAAATAATAATAATAATAATAGATTAAAAAAACAAGAAAATTCTTCACCTTTCAATCTTTATATATTTCCCCTGCTGTACCTAGCTGCTGTTTCTGGCTATCCTTGCTCAATTATGTATTTATTTATTTATTAAGCAATTTTATTGAGATATATTCACATATATCTATATGTGATATACAATACAATCTATAAAATCCATACAATCTATAAAAAGTGTATACAATCTATAAAATCCATACAATCTATAAAAAGTGTATCATCAATGGTCTTTAGTATAATTACAATGTTGTGCATTCATCACCACAAAAAATTTTAGACCAATTTCATAACTTTTAAAAGAAAAACTCCACATCCCTTAGCATTCCTTCCCCAGCCCTACATGACCACTAAACTAATTTCCTCTTTATAAATTGATTTATATTTACATTTTATATAAATGGAATCATACACTATGTTACAAAATATAGTTGATAGTAGCGCAATCATACAGCATTTGTCTTTTTGTGTCTGGCTTGCATCATTCAACATAATGAACTCCAGGTTCATCCATGTTGTCATATGCTCTATGATTTCATTTCTTCTTACAGCTGCATAATATTCCATCATGGGAATACACCACAGTTTGTTGATCCATTCATCAGTTGATGGACACCTGGGTTGTTTCCAACTTTCGGCAATCATGAATAACACCACTATGAACATCGGTGTGCAGGTGTCTGTTCATGTCACTGCTCTTGCTTCTTCTGGGTATACACCCAGTAGTGGTATTGCAGGGTCACGTGGCAAATCTATATTCAACTTATTTTAGGAACTGCCAAACAGTCCTCCACAGTGGCTGTACCATTCTACATTCCTACCAACAGTGAATAAGTGTTCCAATCTCTCCACACCCCCTCCAACACTTGTATTTCTCTGTCTTATCTCATTGTAGTTTTGATTTGAATTTCCCTAATCATTAGTGATGTTGAACATTTTTTCATGTGTTTTTTTTTTGTCATTTGTCTTTCTTATCTGGACAAATGTCTATTCAAGTCATTTTTAAATCAGGTCATTTGTTTTTTTATTGTTGAGTTATAACATCTCTTTATATGTCATGGATATTACAACCTTAGTGGACATATGATTTCCAAATATTTTTTCTGATTGAGACAGCTGCTTTTTCATCCTTTTGACAAAGTTCTGTGAGGTGCAAAAGTGTTTAATTCTGAGGAGGTCCCATTTATCTATTTTGTCTTTTGTTGCACGTGCTTTGGGTGTAAGGTCCAAGAAACCACCACCTACCACAAGTCATTAAGATGTTTCCCTACATTTTCTTCTAGTAGTTTTATGGTCCTGGCTTTTATATTTAGGTCTTTGATCCACTTTGAGTTGATTCTTGTATAGGGAGTGAGATAGGGATCCTCTTTCAATCTTTCGGTTATAGATATCCAGTTCTCCCTGCACCAATTATTGAAGAGACAGTTTTGTGCTGTTAACATTGACTTGGTAGGTTTGTCAAAAAGTAGTTGGCCATAGGGATGAGGGTTTATTTCTGGACTCACAATTCTATTCCCCTGATTGATGTGTCTATCTTTATGCCAATAGCATGCTGTTTTCACCACTGTAGTTTTGCAGTATACTTCAGGGTCAGGCAGTGACATTCCTCCCATGTCTATCTTTATGTGAATACCATGTGTCTATCTTTATGTGAATACCATGCTGTTTTGACCACTGTAGCTTTGTAATATGTTTCAAGATCAGGTAGTAAAATTCCTCCCACATAGCTCTTCTTTTTCAGAATGCTTTAGGTTATTTGGCAATTACTTTTCTATTTCTGTAAAGTAGGCTTTTAGAATTTTGGTTGGTATTACATCGAATCTATAAATCAGTTTGGGTAAGATTGACATCTTCACGGAAAGTCTTTCCATTTGTTTATGTCTTTTCTGATTTCTTTTAGCATTGTTTTGTAGTTTTCTGTGTATAGGCCCTGCCTTTCTTTGGCTAACTTGATTCCTAGGTATTTGAGTCTTTTTGTTGCTATTGTAAATGGAACTTCTCCCACTGATTTACTCCTCAGCTTGTTCAGTACTAGTGTACAGAAACATTACTGAGTTTTACATGTTGATCTTGAATCCTGCCACTTTGCTGAACTCATTTATTAGTTCAAGTAGCTTTAAATAAAATGTGTTGAATAATTTTCTCTCCTTTTCAATTTTTTGGAAGTGTTTAAACAAGATTGGTGTTAATTCTTTACAAAATGCTTGGTAGAATTCACCTGTGAAGACATCTGGTCCTGGACTTTTCTTTGATGGGAGATTTTTTATTACATATTCAATTTCTTTAAATGTGATTGGGTTGTTACATTCTGGTATTTTTTGTAGCATCATTTAGGTTGTTTGTGCATTTCTAGAAATTTGTCCATTTCATCTAGGTTTTCTAGTTTGTTAGCTTACAGTTTCTCATAATATCCTATTAAGACCCTTTTTATTTCTGTGGGGTCAGTTGTAACTTCCCCCCATTCATATCTGATTTTATTTATTTTCATCTTTCTTTTTTTCTTTGTTAGTCTAGGTAAGGGTTTATCAATTTTATTGTTCTTCTCAAAGAACCAGCTTTTGGTTTTTGTAGATTTTCACTATTGGTTTTTGTTGTTGTTGTTCTCGATTTCATTTATTTGTGCTCTAATCTTTATTAAGTCTTTCCTTCTGTTTGCTTTGGGAACGGGTTGCTGTTCTTTTTCTAGTTTCCCCAGTTGTTCTGTTAGATCTTTGATTTTAGCTCTTTCTTCTTTTTAAATATAGGCATTTAGAGTTATAAATTCCCCTCTCAGCACTGCCTTCGCTGTATCCCATAAGTTTTGATAAGATATATTCTTGGTTTCATTCATATGAATATATTTACTAATTTTACATACAATTTCTTCTTTAACACACTTCTTGTTTAGGAGTGTGTTGTTTAGCCTCTACATATTTGCAAATTTTCCCCTTTCCCATCTATTATTCATTTCCAGTTTCATTTTCCATTATGATCTGAGAAGGTGCTTTGTGTAATTTCAATCTTTTTATATTTATTGAGGGCTGCATTTTGATCTAACGTGTGGTCTATCCTGGAGAAAGATCCGTGGGCACTTGAGAAGAATGTATAACCTGCTTAGTTTGTGTGCAACATTCTGTATATGTCTGTTAGGTCTAGTTTACCATATTGTTCAAGTTCTCTGTTTCATTGTTGATCTTCTGTCTCGTTCTATCTAATGATGTGAGTGGTGTGTTGAAGTCTCCAACTATTATTGTAGAGTTGTCTATCTCTCTCTTCAGTTTTGCCAGAGTTTGCCTCATGTATTTTGGGGCTCCCTGATTAAATGCATAGATATTTATGGCTGTTATATCTTCCTGGTGGATTGTTCCTTTTATTACTCTATAATGGCCTTCTGTATCTCATACCTTTTTGCATTTAAAGTCTGTTTTGTCTGATATTAGTATAGCCACCCCTGCTCTTTTTTGGTTACTATTTGTGTGAAGTATCTTTTCCCAACCTTTCACTTCCAGCCGGTTTGTATCCCTGGGTCTAAGATTAGTCTCTTGTAAGCAGCATATGGCTGTCTCATGTTTTTTTTATCCATTCTGTCAGCCTATACCTTTTGATTGGGGAGTTTAGTACATTCCCATTCAATTATATTAGTGTAAATGCATTATTTATTTCCACCATTTTTTTCTCTGGTTTTCATATGTCATATCTCATTTTTATGTCTTTTTACTCTTTTGGTTATGCTTTCTGCTATTCTTTCTTCTATACTCTCCTTCAGGCTTCTCTTCTTGTCTTTTTCTTTCAGGCCCTAAGGCTTCCTTTAATGTTTCCTGCAAAGATGGATTCTTTTAATAAACTCTCTTAGTTTCTGATTATTTGTGAATATTTTAAACTCACCTTCATATTTGAAGAACAATTTTGTTGGATAAAGAATTCTTGGCTGGCAGTTTTTCTCTTTCAGTATGCTAATTGTATCATACACCTGTCTTCTTGCCTCCATGGTTTCTGATGAGAAATCCACACTAAGTCTTACTGGGTATAGCAGTTTGGCAATTTGATATAGTTATGAATTCCAGAAATAGATATTGGATTATGCTTGTAAACTGGTTTGTTCATCTAGACATGATTAAGTTATGATTAGGGATTTGATTGGGCCATATCAGTAGGGTGTTGAGCCCCGCCCCTTGGTGGGTGGGGTCTCAAAGATAAAAGACATGGCAAAGGACAGAGTTGGAGGTTTGATGTTGGAGATTGAATGCTGGAGCCCGGGGAAGTGGGCACACAGACAAGCTTGGTCATGAGGAAGGGGAGGAGGCCCTGGGAAAAAGAGACCTGCCTTTCGCCTGATAGTCTACAGCTGGCCTTGTGGAGAGAACAAGGAGCTGAACCTGGAGATAATCAAGCCTCAGGAAGAGAGAAACCCAGGAAGCCGGAACCCTCACAGAGTTTGATGAGGGAGGTAACTTATGCTTTATGGCCTGGTAACTGTAAGCTTCTACCCCAAATAAATACCCTTTATAAAAGCCAACAGATTTCTGGTATTTTGCATCAGGACCCCTTTGACTGACACTGGGCATCCCTTGTATGCTCAGAATTTTCTCTTTATCTTTTCCCTTGCTGCTCAGAATTTTCTCCTTATCTTTGACATGACATTTGAGTAGTATGTGTCCTGGAATAGGTCTATTTGGAGTTATTCTTATTGGGATATGCTGTGCTTCTTAGACATGTAAGTTCATTTCTTTCATGCGAGTTGGGAAATTTTCAGCTCTCATTTCCTCAAATATTCTTTCTGCCCCTTTTCCCTCTTCTTCTCCTTCTGGAACTCCCATGACATATAGGTTGTTGCATTTCATGTTATCATACAACTCCCTGAGCCCCTGCTCAAGTTTTTATATTCTCTTCTCTCTCTGATATCTCTCTTCAACTTCAGTTCATCTGTCTTCATTATCACTTATTCTTTCTTCTGTCATTTCGATTCTACTCTTTTATGTGTCTCATGTTTTTTTTGGTATACTTTTTATCTATTTTTAAAAGATACATACATTACATAAATTGTTACATAAAAAAATAAGGGATTCTCATATGCCCCATTCCCCAGACCTCCCACTTTCCCCCACATTAACAACTTCTTTCATTAGTGTGATACATTCATTGCAATTGATGAACAAAATTTTGGAGCATTGCCACTAAGCATAGACTATAGTTTATATTGTAGTATACACTCTCTCCCACTCAAATCTGTAGGCTATGGCAGGATATATAATGGCCTGTATCTGTAACCGCAATGTCATCCAGGTCAAGTCCTGAATATGCCCCCATATTACACTTCTTTTTCCCTCTCCCTGGCTTCAGCACCTCCAGTAGTCACTGTCTCCACATTAGTGATATAATTTCTTCCATTCTAGAATCATAGTAAGTCTATAGTAGAACACAAGTAAGTCTACTCTAGTCCATATTTTATTCACCAATTGTGAGGATTCTGGGATGGTGATGCCCACTCCACCTCTAATTGAGAGGGGGCTTCGATCCCATATGGCTGATGGGTGGGACTCTCTTGCTTGCGGTTGTAGACTCTCTTGGTTCCTTGGTGTGGTGGTTGTCCATCCTCACCTCCCCATCAGCTGTCCTGGATGAGTCCAATGAACTACAGAGTAGGTGCTGCAACTCCGCTGAGGCTCAGGGCCCAGCCAGCACATGGACAACCCAGAGATTCAAGTCTCCTGGATATACACCTACCAACTCCAGTACTAACTATAGGTTCAAACAAAAAGGACAGAAGAGGCATGTGTAGAAGAGTCACATCTGAGTCCAATTCTGTCACACTCGGGAGCACAATCTCCAAAGTAGGGCCGACTGGCAAGGCACCAAACTCTGGAGCTATCCACCACGACGATAGGACCTGGGTTTCTCCGTAGCCCTCAGGAGCCCCACTCTTTGGGGTTGTGTCCACTTTGGCAGTCTATGAGATCCTGCTGGGACGTGCATAAGTGTTACCTCTCTGATGACCTCCCGACTCACTTTGGAGTCTCTTAGCTGTATAAACTCTTTTGTCTTTACCTTTTCGCGCTTTTATTCCAGGTCTTTTTCCAGTTGTATCACCAGCTGATGCTTGGTAGTAATCCCTTAGTATCAGGGAGGCTTATTCCTGGGAGTCCATTAGGTGCTCAAAACTGGACTCTGGACCCAATAATGGGCGGCAGACCCACTACCTAGGTCTGAAAAAGCCTCTTGTTTACTTTTAATTTCCTCTTGTGCACTTACTTGATCTGCCAGCAGATGGCAAACTTTGGCAGTCTTCTCATTTAAAAACCTCTTCAAAAGTGTGTTCACTGCAACACAGATAGGAGCAGTCTGATAGAAGTTCCTGCCTGGAAACTAAAAGCCTGGTATTTTGAACTTTCTCAGAGACAGTTCTCCAACCTTCGCTGGCAGCCCCCTCCCTTTTTCTAGGTAGGAAATAACTCCACTCCCCTCTGTGTCCTCAACAACCAGTCCCAGTCAGTAAAGAAGGTGTTTGAGAGGATCTGATCTCTTAGGTCCATGCCCGCTCCCAAGGCAAACAATGGTGCCACCACACCCGTCCTGGAAGGGCTTGTAGGGCACAGCAGACTACATCTGTGGGTCAAGAGTTGAGACAGCCTTAGGCTGTATCCCTTTCTCTCCCATTTTTTGGGACGGTGGAAACCTGGGGTGCCCTTTGTCTGTAGCCGCCAGCCCCAAGGCTGGGGAACTCAAGTGTCTATAGTGTGGGACACAGTGCCGGTGACAGCAGTAGCAGCTGCCGCTCCTGGTGTCCTAAACCCTGGAAGATTTTTTTCCAGGCTATTTCTGCCTATCTTCTAGCTATTTCTCTGGGAGAGAAGAGAATCCTGTGTCTTTCTACTCCACCATCTTCCCGGAAGTCTCTCAATTGCATATTTAATATGTACTTACCACTTGAAGTTTTACCACCACATGGAATAAGGTGAAATTAGCTAAACACATCCTCTAGGGTTACTTAGCATCCCTACAGATGTGATTCTCAACCTGTGGTCAACTATATACAATTTATTTTTACTTTAACTTTGTTTCTTTGAAGAAAAAATATTTCTTTGAAAATACATTACTGAGATATTACTGAAGCTAAAAGGGTGAAAGGTGCATGTCATACCAGACAAGGTAACATACAAATATAATCTGCCATGTTATATAATATTCAAAGGATATACACACATTAGATAAATGAGATTAAGTTAAAATCCTGCCTCTGTGACTAGATGTGTTTGCAATTCACATCTCAAACTGGAAAAGAAAAAAGAAAAGCAAATACGAAGTTTTTAAATTGTTAAAATTTACATCTAGTCTGACTTCAAAGGAATGCCAGAGGTGCAGTGATTGTCAATGAAAGTCATGAAGGCAGGTGAAGAACCACTTTACAAGGAAGCAGGTTAATTGAAAAGGGCTGGAATATCATTAAACCCCATCCCCACCAAAGCATCCTCCAAACTTACTTATCCCACTGCCAACTAAGAGAAGACACACATATTTGAAATGGGTTGTGAGGAATGGGAAACTCTATCCCTTCTCTGAATCATAAAAAAACTGCTGAAACTTGTGGCGGTTAACAGTAGAGAAAGAGTTCCCTTTGATTTCTGATTAAAGATGGATGGATTGAACATAAATAATGGTGGAAGGAATATAAAGTTGGATCAGGCTGAATTTATTGATATGGGCCCACTAAGCAGAAATTCTGGATTCAATGCTATAGCTCAAGGCATTAGAAAGGGCGCTAACAGTTAGGGTGGCTGACTGAAACATGGACCAAAAGATGGCCTAGAATGTCTGAGGTTGAGATGCCCAATTTACCCTGGTATACTGTAGAAGAGGGAATTCAAAGGCTTAGAGATATTGGAATGCTAGAATGGATTTGCCATTTAAGACCTGCGCACCCACCCCAGGAATATCCAGAGGACACACCTTTAACCAGAACTGTGAGGAGTAAAATTGTAAACTAACTCCATCTTCCCTGAAGAACTCTGTGGTGGCTCTTCTCTGTAGTCCAGATATTAGAATCCTTAAACATTGGGGTAATGGTCACTCTTTCCCAAATCTCTGGGGTAGAGTCTCAACCCCCTTAGTACAGTGAGGTGGCAGCAACATTCTCCCTAATCTTTGGCACACAGGCCCAACCTTCTCAGAAGAGTGAGGTGGTGACCTAGTCTTCCCTAATTCATGGGGAACAGGCCCACCTCTCTCAGAGCAATGGGGGTGTTGACCTCTCCCCAACCTATGGGGAACAGTCCCACCCATCTCAGAGCACTGGGGTGGTGACCTCACTCTCCCCAGTCCTTGGGGAATATGCTTCACCCTCTCTGTAGCCTGGGGCAGCAAAACTCTCCCTGAAGAGTGGGCTGGGACATCTACCCTCTTCAAATGCCGGGGCAAACTCACCCTCTCCATACACATAGTGGGGTCCCTCTCTTGGCCCAAGGAGATGTCTTAATTCCAGACCTCAGCTTCCATGGCTTTCCTTAAAGCCATTTGCTCTTCCATCTCTCCCCTCCATTATCTTTTAGTCCAGGCTGACAGTGGTTTTGTTCATATAGCTCTCGCAAAAAACTTGTTTAGCATGCAGGAAGCAGGGTTCAAAGCCATCAGACGGTAAGACTTTCCACAAATCTTTCCTGGTAACTGCATTTTCAATCCAGACTTACAAGTTCCAAGTTTAGTTAATTCCTCAAATGGGGCACTATCATCTGGGGGATTGATTTCTAAAGTCCCAAGAAAATATCCTTGGCTAAATGTCCAAGCTCATAACTTTCAAATTCTGCCTTCCATGTAACATCAGGACTCAACCTTGCTAAGTTCTCTGCAACTTTAAAACACGTATCACCTTTCCTCCAGTTTCCAATAATAGTTTCATCATTTCCATCTAAGGCCTTATCAGAAAAAAATTTAGGCTCCATTCCTACCAACAGTCTCTTCAAAGTAATTTAGGCCTTTTCCATCAAGCATCTCCCAATTTCTAAAAAAAAAAAAAAATACCCCTTACCTATTTATAAACCCATTCCAGCATTTTTGGCAATTGCATCAGACTGTACCCCACTCTCAGTACCAAATTCTGTACTAGTCAGCCAAAGAGGTGCTGATGTAAAGTACCAGAAATCTGTTGACTTTTATAAAGGATATATATTTGGGGTAAAAGCTTACCAGTTACAAGGTCTTAAAGAGTTCAGCTCAAGGCTGCTTTCTCACCAAAGTCTGTTGCCAAGTGTTAAAGCAAGATGGCAGGTGATCTCTTCCTGGTCTCTCCTTCCTTCTTCCTCTTAAGGCTCCATGGGCTCAGCTTCTTCCTATCTCAACTATAGGCTGGCATAGGGCTTGTCTCTCAGGGATTCCTATATCAGTCTGGCATAGGGCTCATTTCTTTCTAGGCTTTATCAGCTAAGGCTCAGCTGCGCTATTCTTTTCAGCTGCAAACTATCAGGCGAATGGCTCATCTCTCCCCAGGGCCCCAGGATCAAACATGACAGAGCTATCTCCTCTTCCATGTGTCTTCTTGAGTGACTGTCCATTTATATCAGCCCACCAAGGGGGTGGGGACTCAACCCTGAGTCATGCCCTACTGACGTGGTTGAATCAAAACCCTAATCTTAACAGGTAATTTAATCAAAGACATCTCAGATGAATCTAATACATACTAAGGGGATCACACCCAGGGGAACATAACAACTTACAAACACAATTCTTCTCTTTTTTGGGGGTTCATAAATAACCTCAAATTGCCACACCTCCAAATTACACTAAGACAAAAATGAAGGGATTGTTTTAAAAGGCATAAACCCACAAGAACAAAGAAAGTGGGAGAAAAGACAATAGTACCTACATTTTAAGTGATGTAAGCAGAAAAATGAGACATATGTGTTAGCATATCCCCAAAAAGGTAAATCCTAATCTGGCAGTAAGGAAACCAATTTACACCACCAAAGAGAAAACACTTGATCTACACCACCAAGTCCACAAAAGATACAAAAATTGGAACCAACTGCTACCTCTGAAAATGGAGGTAAAGTTGGAGCTAAAAATATCAGAGTCTGTAAGTCTGTTTAGGAACAGCTGACTCACTCAAAACGAAACTCAAATTGAAACTATACTGAGCCATTGCTCACTATCAGATAGGTAAAAAAATAAAAATTTTGATGACATTCTGTGTTGGCAAGGCTGAGAGAAAACAAGTGTTCTCATATACTGCTGATGAGGAGGCAATAGTATGACCTCTACAAACAGGAATTTGGCAATAAGCAAAAGCACGTGTACATTTACCATTTCATCTAGCACCCCCCTCTTTTAGTAATCTATCCAAATTATATGCTAGCAAAAGCACAGAAAGAAAAATGTGCAAAGCTATTCACCGAAGTACGTATTATAGCAAAAGTCTGGAAACATCCTGAAAGTATCTCAACAAGAAACTGGATGAATTTTGCTACAGGCACACAATGGAGTACTGTGCAGCTGCAAAAGGATGAAGACAATCTCCACATTCTGTTTTGAAGTGGCTTCCAGAAGATAATAAGTTAAAAGGGCAAAGTGTATATTACATGTTACAAATTCACTAAAATAGGGGGGATAAAAGCATAATATAAATTTGCTTAATTTTTAATAGGATAAACCAATGTTTGAAAATTACCTATTTTGAAAATGAGGAAATTTATGGATTGAATATAACTTGTTTTGAAAACATTTGACTTTTGATGCCATGTAAATATTTTACATAATTATAAAATTATAGAATTTTAAAAAAAAAATTTTTAAATTTATTACATATCCCCCCCCCCTTTCTGCTT
>PVKH010027462.1:0-13013 GCA_004027955.1 Chaetophractus vellerosus | reverse complement strand
ACAAGAACAAAATAAAAATTGGAAGCAAAGAAAAAGGAAACTCCAACATGCAGGGGAAATTTTCCAAAGAAGAAATTTAATTTATATCTTCTGAGAGACAAAGGTATATGTTATATTAAAAAAAAAACTATTATAGAAAAAAAGAAAACGGAGAAAATGAGAAAAAGATAATTGAAATTATACTGCAGATTTTTAAGTGAATGAGTTTTTTACAAAATAATTGAATAAAAACAGAAAGTTGGAAACAAGAAAAAAAAAAGATATTCGAATAGGTGATTAGTCTAGTCAGTCTAAGATCCAAGAAAGGGGACTTCCGAAAAGAGAGAAGGAAGCAAACAAATAAGAGGAAATTGTCAAATAACACAAGGACTTTTCTCAGAAAAGAACATGAGAATCCAGATTGAGGAATTCATTGAATGGACAAAGGATTTAACCAATGCACATTACCATACCTTAGACTGACAGGGATAAGCAAAGTTCCTAAAAGTGTGATCCTAAAAGGAATGGGGGGAGTAGGGTGTCACATAGGAAGGAACAAGAAGCAGAATGGCAATGGACTTCTCAACATCAACACTAGAAGGTAGAAAACATGGGGCAATGTCTTCAGACTCGAAGGGACTCAGGCTAACTCCCAGTGAAATGTAAGGTCACAATAAAAATGTGTTCAGATATGAAAACCACCAAAATTTAATTGCAATGTATCCTTTCTCGTGAAGCTCCAGGAGTATTTCCTTAACTAAAATGAGAGAGTAAAATGAGCTAGCAAAAAGATGAGCCCCATGAAACAGGATGTTAAACTCAAAAGAGAAGTAAAAGGAATTCCAGAAGGCCAGCTATGCCCAGGACTAGAAAGTAAATCATCCACAGTAGACTAGGAAGATTAAGGTCTCCACAGGTAACGTTTATAAGAAAAAACAATTTTGATAAATTACCTAGTGTGTTTGAAAAAAAACAAGTGGAAGATATATTAGTGATAAATATATTATAAATTCAACACATGAATGGAAGAAATTTAACTTCCAAAAACCAAAAAAAGTTTTTAAAAGAAATACAATACAATGAGAAATCATTGCACACTAATCAGGAGTGTTAAAATAAATAATAGTGACCAATGGTGGTGAAGATGCAGAGAAACTGGATCCCTCTGCATTGCTAATTGGAATGTAAAATGGCACACACATTTTGGGAAAACAGTTTGGCAGTTTCTTAAAACACTAAATATGCAACTACCATATGACCCAGCCATTGAAAACTGCACATTTATCCCAGATGTTGCAAACTTATTTTCACACAAAAACATGTACACAACTGATCATAACAGCTTTATTTGTTTTATTTGTAACAGTCAAAAACTGGAATCAGCCCAGATACCCTTCAAAAGGTGAATGGTTAAAAAAACATGAGTGTATATGTGTCTTGGCATACCACTCAGCAATTTTAAAAACGTGCAAACAATTGATGCACACAATATCTCGATGAATCTTTAAGGAATTAAGCACTGAAAAAACCCAATCCCAAAAGGCTACAAACTGTATGATTCTGTTTATATGAAATTTTTGAAATGGGAAAAATTGAGAAAGGAGGCCAGACTAGCACTTGCCAGGGATGGGGGACAGGAGGCTGTGTGTGTGTGTGTGTGTGTGTGTGTGTATTAGTGGCTTTGGTTATAAAAGGGCAACACAAGTGATCTTTGTGGTATCGTAACTGTTAAAGATCTTGACTCTGGTGATGGATGCAGGAACCAAGACATGATAAAATTGTATTGAAAATAATGTGCACATACATGCACAAATGGGTACAAGTGCAAGTGGTGGAATCTGAATAAGATGGATGGATTGTATCAGTGCTAATATACTGTTTGTGATAGTGTACAACAGCTTGTAAAATGTCACCATTGGGGAAACCTGAACAAAGTGTACAAAGGCTCTCTCTGTACTCTTTCTTATTTCTGATGTGGTCTACAACTAGCTCAATAAAAATTTCAATTTAAAAAGAAATGCAGCTATACGAATATTTGTCATAATAAATGTGTGTATGTGTATGTGTAAGGGGAAGTGCAAGGGATACATAACTGTATGTACCCTTTAGGAAGAAAATATGTAAAATTGAAAAATTATGATACATAGCATGTCTCATATAAAAGTAACAGTTAAAGGAGTTAAAAGTGCTTGCCCCTGCTAAGAGAAGCAGAAGATTGTTGTGTTCAATTTTAAACCTTGTTATGCTAACTGAATTTTAAAATTATGTACATGATTCATTGAAACTCATTAAAATTAAAAGTTAAAGTAAAGAAAATCAAAGGGTCATGTAAATAACACTAATTAAAAATCCAATTGAAAAATCTAATTAAAAAATAAATGTATAAATAAGTTTTTATAAATTTTTATAAAAACTATTAAAAATAGATATAAAAATAAAAATAAAATAGATATATTAAAATATTGATTGCCATTATCTCTGAGCAGCTGCATTACAAGTAATCAATAAGATATCCACTTTTGTAGTAAAAAAATTAATGTTTACAATATAAAATAAGGTTAGTTATATCTTCTTGTTTTTGATTTCCTGAAAATATGTCAGTTCCAAGACATTGTGCTTTTTTAATTTTTAGGTTTTTTTAAAAATTAGATTTACAGAAGCAATATATTTGTAGTATGGATAAAATGAGGCCTAAATAATTGTAAAAAATGTATAATAATATGTGTTTGAAAATAAAATAACTTTAAAGATGAGCAATAGATTTCAATATTAAGGGGTTGGGGATATTTTTCACAGAAAATTTCAAAATATTATTACATTATGATCTCTAGTTCCTATGTGTCCCACATTCCTCAGCTCCAGGAAACCCATTGTAGGTAATGAGTTAGGAATTATGTCTGTATTGCTTATCATTACATCCTCAGAAACTATTGCCTGAAATGTATTAGGTACATAATAAATATTTTTGAAAAATTAATAAATTTCTATAGATACAAATGCTGCCTCTAACTTTGGTGTTATTTTAGAAAAATCTTCCCTATTCCAATTTTATGAAAATATTCACCTGAATTTTATTTTGCAGTTAATTTTAATTATTCATTCATTTTACAGTAACATCTTAACAAATCTAGAATTGGATTTTGGTGTGGTATTTGAGATAAGTATCCAAGTACTTAATTTTCTGAATACATAACCAGTATTTCAAGCACCATTTAAAAATAAACACAACACCTCTAATGTTTTAAATGGAATTATTGTAATATATTAAAATGGCATATTTATTAATTTGAAATTATATAAATACTTGCAATTATTTGCTTGCCTTTTCCAGTGCCAGTATCATACAGAATTAATCATTTTAGTTTCATGACATTTTAATATGACAACTCCTTTCTTTTGTTTCTTTTTATTTAATTTTAAATTACTCTATATGAATTTGAGTAAACGTTCAGTGTTACCGTTCAACTATAAGAAGCACATAGAATGAAAATTTAAAAACCAGTGTATATGAATTGTGATTTTTATACCATTTTGTCCCATGGAATGCATTTTGTTTCACATTCTAGTTTGTCCAACAATCATATTAGTCCATCAGCTCATATTATTTGTATTAGTTTTCTATATTATATTTTTGCCATGCCTCTTCTCCATCCTTTTGAATCATTTTATTTTTATTGGATCGCTTCTCAACAATGTATAGCTACATTTATTTTTTTTTACTTATGAGGATTTTGTCTTTTAAAAAAATGTTCTTTCTTAAATGATTAAAAAATCAAATTTAAATAGTTAAGGCTTTAATACATTACTTAAACCTACATCATATCCTATAATTTAAGAATGGTTACATTATTTGCATTATGACAATTGTGACATCATTTCATCCCATATCTCCAAGCCCTCTCCTTATCTTCTTAATCTTCCCAAGAATACTGACAGCTATTCAGAGATTGCATCTTCAATTTCTTTCTCAGCATTCTCAAATGGATGTCATCTAGGCCAAGAGATTTGCATTTTTATAAAGTAACTAAGTGCTCCTTAAAGTTATCCTTTCTTAAAATCTTCTCTCCTATCCTAAGTTTCATATCTCTTTTATCAATATTGAGTCTAGCTTTTATATAGTCTGGGTGGTCACTCACCTTGCCAGAAAAAAGCTTAACATAAACAAAACTTGAGTAATTTTTTTAGGTCACTTGTTAGTAATAAAGTATTATCCTGAAGTAAACTGGGCTTTGTTTTTAGCATTCTTTGCCTTATAAAAATATAACTTAGAAAATCATTTTTGTGGTTGTTTAATATTTTTTCACAAAGATCTTACAGACTAGCTTAGCTTTTAAACTGTTCTTACAGGCTCATGGCAATTTGTTATAATTATCTTTGATTACCATGCTCTCTAGTCTGTCTTCACATATTTTATTTTAATAACTGATTTCTTCTGATACCCTTTCTCTTTTATTCTCTTTAATATCATTTATGGGCAGAAATAAAACCATTATTATCATTAATAGTTTTCTTGTTCATAAATCTTATATTACACAGAAAATGCTAAAACTTCAATAAGTGCTCTTGTTATTATCTATCTTTCATAATTTAAAAAAATCTTATTTGAAGGGAAAAGTATTTATTTGACTGGGCCAAAGTAACCAACCCTGGCAATCATAAATTCTAAGAGTTTAAATTGAATTTCTTCAAGATTTTCTGTCTTTTCAACTTCCCTGCGAGTCAGTTACTTCTTTTTGGTAGGAGTTTAGTACAAAATAGCAATTCCTCTCATCATTCTCACCAGCTTCTAAGAGATTAAATTGTCAGTAAGGAAAGCCAAGTATTTACCAGACTCAGTTTTAAACTGAATGAGTTCTGTAGAAGGTCTGGAAAGATTAAATCTTACCTTTCTATTTTATTGTTAGTTTTTAAATTCTGAGAACTTCTGTTTCCTTTTCCACAAAATGGGGGTAGTAATACATTCTCTTGCTTGCCCTTTTTATAGTTTTTCAAAGATTAAATGAACCATAAAATATTGAAATATTATGAAAATATTAGAAAGTATTTCATAAATGTGCCATGGGTTTTATTTTATGTAAGCATTTTGAAAATGATTTTGTTTGTTTTGAGCACATATACTACAGAATCAACACTCTTAATTTTCTCTACAGTGTGGAAAACACCTAAATAGATAAGTTATCAAACAAATAATTTGCTTTAATATCTATCATAATATTTAACTAGATACACTGTAGACCAATAATAAATACCTGACTGATTGATGCTCTGAATTAATCTGAAAGATTAATTCAGGATTTAATTGTTATCCTATACCAGGGGTTCTTAACATTTTTTGTTGCAGGTACCCCTCTGTCTGTCAGGCAACCACCACAGACACCTTACTAAGTCCAAACTATACTGTGTATTATTTAAGAAATATATCACACTGCACCAACATGTCCCTACAAGAATGATGTTTTTTTTAAATTTCAATTCAAGGTCACGGACCTCTACAGAATAAAGTGCTCAAAGAGTACCACATCCTTATCCCCAGACCCTGTGAATATGTTAGGATACATGGAAATGGAAATTAAAATAGCATATAGAATGAAAGTTGCTAATCAGCTTACCTTATATTGAAAGAGATTAGCCAGAATTTTCCAGGTGGATTTAATGCAATTACAAAGGCCCTGGGGCTGGCTGTATAGCCCAGTGGATAAGGGCGCCGGTACACCACATGGGAGGCCCCGGGTTTGGTTCCCAAGGACCTCTCCGAACAGGCAGATTGCCTTGAGAAAGGCAAGCCACCGTGGGTGGGGCAAAGCCACTGTGGGCAAGGCAAAAAGCTGCCATAGGCAGGGCAGAGCCGCCACGGGCATGGCAAGTCACCCGTGAAACACAGAGCTGTCATCTGCCAATCATGGAGTTCAGCAGCCCACAACACATGGAGCTGTGCTGCCCGCAAAACATGGAGTGGAGCTGCCCTTGAAACGGAATGGAGCCATCTACGAGCGGGGAGAGCTACCTGTGTGGAGGGCCAACTCGGCACCTCCTTGCAAAAACGGGGGGAGACAAGAAGCAGACATAGAAGAACACAGAAGAATGGACACACAGCAAAAGCAAGCAGAAAGGGGGGAGGGGATATGTAACAACAACAACAAAAAAGGATAAAAGTAAATAAATAAATCTTTTTTTTAAAAAAAAAGGCCCTTAAAGTGAGGAGTCAGAGTCAGAATTTTGTAAAGTGAGAATTCCACCAGCTGTGGAATTCTTTGAAGATGAAGGCAGCCATGAGCCAAGGAATGTGAGTGGGCAGAATCTAGAAACTGGAAAAAGCAAGAATACTCCAGAGCCTCTTGAAGGAACACACTCTTGCCAATGAGTTCATTTAGCCCAATAAGACTTCGTTTGCATTTCTAATCTCCTGAACTATAACTAGTACATTTGTGTTGTTTTTAACTGCTAAATTTGTGGTAATTTGTTTCAGCAGCCATAGAAAACTAACACATACTATGTTAGGTTGTATTATTAGCACTATTACAAAGCAGACATGTTTTTCAAAAAAGCAATGTTGACAACAACATGAATTGGAGAAACATGACTGTGGGATTATGGAAGTAGATATCTTTCATTGTTGCTTTATAAACACTAAGAAACTCCTAAATCACCTTACATTATATGTGCTTTCACTTTGATAAAATGGCCAAATGAGATTAGATAAAATGACTGCTTTATACTTTTCCAAGATAGTTACATAGTGTGATTTCCTCCCTGGAAATTCTCTTGCTAATCCATTTAAAGCACTTTTATTGCTTCTGTCAAATGTTCAACACTTTTTAAAAAGTTAAAAATTTATAGTAAAAATATGCATGACTCCAGTTTGTTTTTATTAGATGATGTTTTAAGCATATTTCTTATGAATACTGTTACTAACAAAGCAGAAACCATAAAAATAAGTGAAGTGAAATCATCAAATCAAAATAATTAACATCAAAATATTTCCATCACAGAGGGGAATTGTGGGAGATGGGATCAGAATAAGCTGGCAGGCCTCAACTCTCACGCAAAAAAAAAAAAAAAGAAAAAAAAAAAGAAAAAAACATCAAAAAGCTGCTGAGGGACCTGTTTTGGGGGTCAGCAGACCAAGACAGTGCTACACAAATCCCAGGAGGGTAAAGGACAGAGAAATGAAGAACCCAAAACAACAAATGTGAGTTACCAAATCCCCACAGTGGCCAGGAAGGGCTGCCCTTCCCCATCCTCACCATATCAACGTGGGGTAAAACCCCTGGCTCACTGCAGCTTAGTAAGAGGAGAACAGGCATCTACCACCTTGTCACCTGTTACAAGGGAAAAGGGAGGTGGAGTTGGGGAGGGGGGTCATGTTTCTTCAGTGAATTTGGCCAGAAGAGCTCACTTTGAATCTCAGCTCTGGCCAGACCAAAACACAGGGAAATGGGATTGAAACACCTCCATTGAAAGGTGCACCAATGAGTGCTATTTACTGGCTGGTTTAGAACCAGCAGATATACCCTAACTCTTGGGAATAATCTGTGCCCCATTAGGGAGTCCCTGGACCAATTTTGATAACATAAACAGGACAATTTTAAATACATAGAATAGGTTGAACCAAATATCAAAGAAGGGATGTGAAAAAAAGAAAACAATATGCAAGAGCGATATTGACCATCAGAGTAAATTCACCAACATATTCAGATGCCTAGACATCAGCAAAAAATTACAAGCCATATTAGTAAAAAGGAAGACATGGTCCAGTCAAAGGAACAAACCAAATATTTTGAAGAGATACAGGATTTAAGACAATTCATGTCCTAAATCAATTCAAAGAATTGAAAGGAAATATGATTAAAGAGATAAAGGATATTAAGAACACACCAGGTGGGCATAAAGAACAATTTGAAAGCCTGCAAAGAAAAGCAACAGATCTTATGGGAATGAAAGACACAATGGATGAGATTAAAACAACATCAGAGGCACATAATAGCAGATTTTAATTGCTCAAGGACAGAATTAGTGATTTCAAAGACAAAGTGTCTGGACTGGAAAAGGAGAGAGAACAGAAAGAGAAGAGAATGGAAAAACTGGAACAGAGTCTCAGGGAATTGAATGACAACATGAAACACACAAACATATGCATTATTGGTTTCCCAGAAGGAGAAGAGAATGGAAAACAGGAAGAAAGAATGTTTGTGGAAATAATGGCCAAAAACTTCCCAACCCTTATGAAAGACATAAATATTAATATCCAAGAAGGACAATGCACCTTAAACAGATTAAATCCAAATAGACCTACCCTAAGACACTTTCTTTTCAAAATGACAAATATCAGAGATAAAGAAAGCATCAAGAGAAAAACAAAGCACAAGATTCAAGGGAAACTTGATAAGGTTAAGTGCCAAACTTTCATGAGAAACCATGGAGACAAGAGGAACATGGTATGATGTATTTAAGTTACTGAAAGAGAAAAATCTCCAGCAAAGAATTCTATATGTGGTAAAGCTGTCCTTCAAAAATGAAGGTGAGTTCAAAATCTTCACAGACAAACAAAAACTGATAGACTATGTTAACAAAAGACGAGAATTACAAGAGAAACTAAGGAAGTGCTGCAATCTGTAAGGAAAAAACAAGGGCTAGAGACTCGGAGAAGAATGTAGAACTGAATATTATTAGGAAGGTTAAATTAAAGGGTAAAAGTACAGACAATAATACAATATGACAACAGAACACCATAGGACAATATGGATGAATTAAGCAATGCCTTTACAATAATAACATTGAATGTTAATGGCTTGAACTACCCAATTTAAATACATAGACTGATAGAATGAATTTTTAAAATGAACCATCTATATGATATCTACAAGAGATTCACCTCAGCCATAATGACACAACCAGGTGAAAGTGAAAGGTTGGGAAAAGATTTTCCATAAAAAAAGGGCTGGAGTAGTAATACTAATATTGGACAAAATAGATTTTAAATGCAAAACTGTTATAAGGGATGGAGGAGGTTATTATATATTAATAAAAGGGGTAATTCACCAAGAAGAAATAACAATACTAAATATTTATGCACCTAACCTGACTGCTGTAAGATATATGAGGCACACACTGGCAAATTTGAAAGGAGAAATAGATGTCTCTACAATAATAGTTCAAGACTTCAATATACAGATGGATAGAACATCTGGCCCAAGGATAAATAAAGAAACAGAGCTTGAATAATTCACAAGAACTAAAAGTTATTTATAGAGCATTGCACCAAAAATTATCAGTATATACATTCTTTTCAGGGCTTATGGATCCTTCTCCAAGATAGTTCATATTTTGGGTCACAAGACAAGTTTCAATAAATTTAAAAAGATTGAAATTATACAAAACACTTCCTCTGATCAGAATAGAATGAAGTTGGAAATCAATAATGGATGGAAAATGGGAAAATTAAATGGCACACTCTTAAATAATCAGTGGGTCAAAGAAGAAATTACAAGAGAATTCAGCAAATATCTTGAAATGAATGAAAATGAGAACACAGCATATCAAAATCTATGGAACACTGATAAGGCAGTGCTGAGAGAGAAATTTATAGCCCTCAATGCTTACATTAAAAAAGAAGAGCTAAAATTGAAGATCTAACTGCACTCCTGAAGGAACTAGAAAAAGAACAACAAACTAATCCCAAACCAAGCCAAAGGAAAGAAATAGTATAGATCAGAGAAGAAATAAATGACACCAAGAACAAAACAACAATAGAATCAACAAAACCAGAAGTGGTCTGATGAGAAGATCATCAATATCGACAAACACTTACCTACACTAACAAAGAAAAAAGAGAGAAGATGCAACTAAATGAAATCAGAAATGAGAGTGGTACCATTACCACTGACCCCACAGAAATAACAGTGATCATAAGAGGATATTATGAATAACTGTATGCCAAGAAAACCAGACAATGTAGATGTGATGGACAAATTCTTAGAAGCACGTGAACCACCTACACTAAGAAATAGAAGACCTCAACAAACCAATCACAAATGAAGAGATTGAAATAGTCATCAAAAGCCTTCCAAAGATGAAAAGCCAGGGACCAGATGGCTTCACAGTTCCGTTCTACCCATCATTCAAAGACAATATAATACCAATCTTGCAAGCTCTTCCAAAATATTGAACAGGAAAGAATGCTACCGAACTCATACTGTGAAGCCAACAATCACCCTAATACAAAAACCAGATAAAGATACTACAAAAAAAGAAATGTACACACCAATATCTCTAATGAATATGATGCAAAAATCCTCAACAAAAAACTTGGAAAGCAAGTCCAAAAGCACATTAAAAGAATTATACACCACAATCAAGGGGGTTTTATCCCAAGTATGCAAGGGTGGTTCAACACAAGAAAATCAACTGGTGTAATAAACCACACTGATGAAGAAAAAAAACCACATGATCCTCTTGACTGATGCAGAAAAGACATTTGACAAAATACAGCACCAGTTTCTTGATAAAACTCTCCAAAAAATAGGAATAGAAGGAAGCTTTCTCAATATGGTAAAGTGCATATATGAAAAAGTTACAGCTAGCTTTGTACTTAATGGTGAAACACTGAAAGCTTTCCTACCAAGATTAGGAACAAGACAAATATGTCCACTGACACCACTGTTATTCAATATTGAAATTCTAGCTAGAGCAATTAGGCTATATAAAGAAATAAACGACAACCAAATAAGAAAGGAAGAAATAAAACTTTCACTATTCATTGATGACATGATGCAATATCTAAAAAAATCCTGAAATATCCACAACAAGGCTGCTAGAACTAATAGATGAGTTCAGCAAAATGGTGGAATACAACGTTAATATGCAAAAATCAATAATATTTCTATATACTACTGATGTACAATCTGAGGAGTAATCAGAAAAAAAGTTTCCATTTATGATAGCATCTAAAAAAGTGAAATACTTGGGAATAAACTTAACCAAGGACATAAAGGATCTGTATTCAGAAAACTATGATATATTGCTAAAAGAAACCAAAGAAGATTTAAATAAATGGAAGGACATTCCATGTTCATGGATTGCAAGACAAAATATCATTAAGATGTCAATTCTACATGAACTGATTTATAGATTCAAGGCAATCCCAATAAAAATTCCAATGGCTTTTTGCAGAAATGGAAAAGCCAATTATCAAATTTATTTCAAAGGGTAAGATGTGGCCAATAGCCAAAACTGTCTTTAAAAGAAAACGAATTTGGAGTACTCTCACTTCTTGTCTTTAAAGCATGTTACTTACTATAGTGGTAAAAACAGCATGGTACTGGCATAAAGAAAGACAGATTAACCAATGGAACTGAATCAAGAATTCAGAAACAATCCTTCACTTCTACAGTTAAGTGATTTTTGACAAGGCTGTCAAGCCCTCCCAGATGGGCCAGAACAGTCTATTCAATAAATGGTGCTGGACATCTTTTGGATAGTTATATCCAAAAGAAAGAAACAGGACCCCTATCTTATACCTTATAGAAAAATTAAGTCAAAATGGGTCAAGGACCGAAATATTAAAGCAACAACCATAAAACTCTTAGAGGAAAATATAGGAAAACATCTTCAAGATCTTGTGTTAGGCAGAAGTTTCTTAAACCTTACACCCAAAGCACAAGCAACAAAAAATAAATAGATAAACGGAAATTCGTCGAAATTAAACACTTTTGTGCCTCAAAGGACTTTGTCAAAAGGGTGAAAAGGCAGCCAACTCAATGGGAGAAAATATTTGGCAATCATATATCTGATAAGGGTTTAAAATCCATAATATATAAAGAGATCATACAACCTAACAATAAAAAGACAAAATACCAAATTAAAAAATTAGCAGAACACTTGAAAAGACAATTGTCCAAAGAAGAAATACAAATGGTTAAAAAGCACATGAAAAAATGTTCAACATCACTATTCATTAGGGAAAGGCAAATCAAAACTATAATGAGATATCATTTCACACCTACTAGAATTGCTGCTATTGAAAAGATGAAAACTGTAAATGTTGGAGAGTGTAGCAGTTGGGCAGTTTGATGTAATTATGAATTCCAAAAATAGACATTAGATTATGCTTGCAAACTGGTTTGCTAATCTGGGCATGATTAAGTTATGATTAGGGAGTTAATAAGGCCACATCGTAGGGCATTGAGCCCCACCCCTATAAAATATAAAAGGCATGGCAAAGAACAGTGTGAGAGCAGTTTTGATGTTGGAGTCCTGGTGAGGAAGGAGAGAAGGCCCCGGGATAGAAACGAGCCATTCGCCTGAGAGTTCACAGCTGGCCTTGTGGAGAGAAGCAAAGCCTAGAGAGCCTCGTAGTCTACAGCTGACCTTGCGGAGGAAACAGAGGAGCTAAGCCTGGAGAGAAACACAGCCCCAGGAAGAGAGGAACCCAAGAAGCCTGAACCCTGGCAAATGTCGACAGCTGTCTTGCTCCAACACATGGCAATGGACTTTGGTGAGGGAAGAAACTTACACTTTGTGGCCTGGTAACTGTGGACTTCTACCCCAAATAAATACCCTTTATAAAGACCAACCGATTTCTGGTATTTTGCATCAGAACCCCTTTGGCTGACTAATACAGAGAGGATTTGGAGAGATAGGAACACTTGAACACTGTTGATGTGAATGTAGAATACTAGTCTGGTACAGCCACTGTGGAGGACTGTTTGACAGTTCCTATGGAAGTTGAATATAAACTTGCCATATCACCGGGCAATACCATTACTAGATATGTACCCAGAAGAACTGAGAATGTTGACACAAATAGACACCTGAAACCGATATTCATAGTGGCATTTTTCACGATTGCCAAAAGTTGGAAACACCCCAGGTGTCCATCAACTGATGAATGGATAAACAAATTGTGGTGTCTACACATGATGGAATACTGTGCAGCAGTAAGAAGAAATGAAGTCGTGGAACATGACAATATGGATGAACCTGGAGGACATTGTATTGAGTGAAGCAAGTCAGACACAAAATGACAAATACCGTAT
>PVKH010027461.1:0-13012 GCA_004027955.1 Chaetophractus vellerosus | reverse complement strand
AAACTGGGGGATCCTGAGCCAACCTCTCCAGGAAAATACAGGCCACATTGTGGAGGCAGGTAATCAACCTACTCCGTATGCACAAGTCACCTCAGGAGCTATTCTGTGGCTAGAATTGGAAGCTCCACTTCCCAAAAATGGAGAAAGAAGAGAGAGTTGGACTCTGACTTCAGCTATTGATTAGTAAATTCAGTGGGCTAAAGTAAAACCCTAAGAAGAACTAAAATTTGAACCTGTCCAAGTCAGAAAGAGGCCGGTAGCCACCATCTTGGCTCTCCCCCGACCTGAGGGGAAGCCAGATTGACTGAAAATCACAGTGAAGGAAGGGATTGGCTTCTTTCACCCAGATCAGCCTGCAGCCCTACCTTGGCTTCAGCCTCACTTCTAGCAGGGAGGAAGCGGGCAGTCTCTGCACCCGTCTTTCCAGATAACTGCAGGTACATTCAGCTGGCACAGACTGAATAGTTGGAAGTCTACCGGGGCAAATGATGTTATTTTGGACCTGCACAGCATAGGTTGCTGCCCACCTGCAGCTCCTTCCCCACTTCAGGCAGCGGAAAAAGGGGCATGAAGTTTCATCAGTCACTGTGGGCAACTACAATCTAGGCCTGTACAATATGAATTATTACATAGGGCCATGGCTCTGTCTCTACCCCTGGCAAAGCAGAAAGTTAAGAGAAGCTTCACTGGTCCCTGGGGAAATGAGGGCAGTTTGAGGGTCCACAGCTTATAGTGCCAACTATATTCTCAGCTCATACTATACAACCAACAAGTGAGAAAGAGCAAGAAAGCCCTAAACTAAAGAGAGAAGTGGCACCCAGAATAAATACACCTAGTAAGCCATCAAAAAATTAAAATCCACACCAAGAAACAGGAAGTTATGGCCCAGTTAAAGGAACAAGATAAGCCTCCAGATGACATAAAGGAGTTGAGACAACTAATCACAGACGTTTGAACAAATCTCCTTAATAAATTCAATGAGATGGCTAAAAAGATTAAGAATATTAAGAAGATATTGGGTGAGGACAAAGAAGAATTTGAAATTATACATAGAAAAACAGCAGACCTTATGGGAATGAAAGGTACAATAAATGAAATGAAAAATACACTGGAGGCATATAACAGCAGATTTGAGGATGCAGAAGAAAGGATTGGTGAGCTTGAAGAAATGGCCTCCAAAACAGAACTCACAAAAGAACAGATGAAGAAAAAGTGGAAAAAAATTGAACAAGGTCTGAGGGAACTAAACAATAGCAAGAGACATGCAAACATACGTATCATGTGTATCCCAGAAGGAGAAGGAATATCTGAAAAAATAATGGTAGAAAATTTCCCAACCCTAGCAAAGGACATAGATACTTGTGTCCAAGAATCACAATGTACTCCCATCCAAATAAATCCAAATAGACTAACTCTGAGACACATACTAATCAGAATGTCAAATGCCAATGACAAAGAGAGAATTCTTAGAGCAGCAAGAAAAAAGCAACATCAGAAACCAGGGAGGCAAGAGGACAGTGGTATGATATATTTAAGATACTGCAAGAGAAAAACTTCCAGTCAAGAGTTTTATATCCAGCAAATTGACTTTCAAAAATGAGGGTGAGTTCAGAATATTCACAGATAAAGAGAAACTGAGACAGTTTGTTACCAACAGACTAGCTTTGCAGGAAATACTAAAGGGTGTGCTACAATCTGAAAAGAAAAGACAGGAGAGAGAGGTTTGGAAAGAGAGAATAGAAATGAAGATTTTACCAGTACAAGTAACTAAAAGTCTCAAAAGAGTGGTGAAAATAAAATGACAGATAAAACCCAAAGTTCAAAATGTGTGAAATAAGAGCTGCCTTTATAGTAATAACATTGAATGTTAAGGGATTAAACTCCCCAATCAAAAGACACAGACTGGTAGAGTGGATAAGAAAATATGAGCCACCTATGTGCTGTTGGCAAGAGATTCACCTTGGAACCAAGGATACCAATAGGCTGAAAGTGAAAGGCTGGAAAAAGATATTCCATGCATGCAGTAACAAAACAACAACAACAAAACAAACAAACAAAAAAGCCGAAGTCCTATACTTATATCAGATTAAATAGGCTTTAAAACACTAGTAATGCACAATCTGAGAAGGAAGTCAGGGGAAAAATTCATTTACAATAGCAACTAAAAGAGTCAAATATTTAGGAAGAAACTTGACCAACCATGGAGAATACTTGTATTCAGAAAACTACAACTCATTGTTAAAAAAAATAATAAAAGATCTAAATAATTGGAAGAACATTCCATGCTCACAGATTGGAAGACTAAACATCTTAAGATGTCAATTCTACCTAAATTGATATAGAGATTCAATTCAATCCTGATAAAAAATTCCATCAGCATTTTAAAGAATAAATGGAAAACATGATTTTCAAATTTATTTGGAAGGGTAAGCGGTCTTGAATAGCCAGAAACATCTTTAAAAGGAAAAGTGAAGTTGGAGGACTCATACTTCTTGACTTTAAATTATATTATCTAGATACAGTGGTAAAAACAGCATGGTACTGACATAAAGACCAATGGAACTGAATTGATGGTTCAGAAGCAGACCCTCACATCTATGGTCAAGTGATTTTTGACAAGCTTATGAAACCACCCAGATTTGGGCAGAACAGTCTATTCAATAAATGGTGCTGAGAAAACTGGATATTCATAGCCAAAAGAAGGAAAGAGGTCCCTTATCTCACACCTTATACAAAAATTAACTAAAAATGGATCAAAAACCTAAATATAAAAGCTATAACCATAAAGCTTCTAGAAGAAAATGTAGGAAAACATCTTCAAGACCTGGTGGTAGGTGGTGGATTCCTAAAGGAGATAAGAGGAGGACTGAGATGGACTGCTGATTTTAATGTGTGTAGAAATTTTAATTAAATTTAGTATAATAGTGTGGAAATGTATAGAGTTGATGGTAACACATTGTAGTGAGCAATAGCTGGTTTATAAATGGGAAAGTTGCCGAATAGGGTAGTCTAGGGATGTAAGTGCCAATTGAAAAAAAGCTAGAGAATAATCTAGGGACTGAATAACACAGTAAACCCAGAGGTGGATGAGAATTGTGGTTGATAGTACAGATGCAAGAGTATCCTTTCTGAGCTAGAGCAGATGCACATCACTATTGCAGGGTGATGGGAATGTGGAGAAGCATGGGAAAAATACAACTGGAGTGACCTATGGACTGTGGTTAACAGTAATGTAATATTCATGCATCTATGCCAAAGATATATTGTGTTGTTAATGGGGGAGTATATCAAAAGTGTACCAAATGTACGCTATGGACCTGGTAATCGTCTGATGATATTATTTTACATTTTGTAACAAATGTTTCACCACAGTGTGGTGTGTTGATAGAGGGGTGTTGTATGGGAATTCTGCACATGTGCATGATTGTTTTGTAGGTTTACAACTTCTGTCATAAAAACATATTTAACAAATAATAATAGGGTGGGTTGGAGGAAAAATACACCAAACGTAAGATGAGGACTAAAGTTAGTAGTAAGATTTTGACAATATTCTTTCATAATTTGTAATGAATTATCATGATTATGGAAGGTGTTGGTGGTGGGTGATGTATGAGATTCCTAGATGATCTTATGCATATCTGCTTTGTAAGTTCACAACTTTTACTATACAGTTATTGTTTATGTATGTTCATGTATAAATGATATATAATAATAATAACAATAATAATAATAGGGTGGATTGGGGGGAAATACAACAAATGTAAGAAACTTTGGTTAGTAGTAATATTTTGAGGATGTTATTTAACCATTAATTAAAAATGTTTCACAACAATGCAAGGTAATGGTCGTAGGGTGAAGTAAGAGAGCCCTGTACCATGTTATGTTTTGTAAGTTCACAACTGTTACTATACACTTTTTGTTTATGTATGTTTATGTTTGTGTGATATACTTCAATAAATATTTTTTAAAAATTAAAAAAAGCAACCAAAAATAAGCAAAAATTGAAAGAAATTAAGTTAGAATAGTTTTCTTTATTTTGAATTTTTCTCAAAGATAACTGTGGAAAGCAACAGCTCAATCAATGTATTTTGTATTTATAGCATATGTTTTAGTTTCTTAGGGTGCCCGAAGTAGATACTATGAAATGAGTTAGCTTTAAACAATGGGAATTTATTAGCTCACTGTTTGAGGTTGTGAAAATATCCAAATTAAGGCTTCATCAAGGTGATGCTTTCTTCCCAAAGACCAGATGGTGGTGATCCTTGGCTTCTCTGCACACGGCAAGGCACATGGTGGTATCTGACGATCTCTCCCTCTCTTCCAGGTTTCATTGCTTTCAGCTTCTTGTTTCATGGCTGTCTTTCTCTGTTTTCTTTGCATTTATAAAGGACTCCAGTAAGAGAATGAACACACATACTTAATGAGGTGGGTAACACCTTAACTGAAGAAATCTCAAAACAAGATTCTACTTACAATTGGATCACACTCACAGAAATGGATTGATTTAAGAAAATGATTTTCTGGGATCCATACACCTTCAAACCATCACAGCATATTTTATGGTGAAATACCTAGCAACAATAATACAATGTATGTAAGAGAAGAATTTGGTATGGATAGCTCTTGGTCCCAGATTATTGAAAAATGTATACTATAAACACTAGAATGACCACTAAAAAGTTTTATAAAAACTATAAATGATAAGTCATTCATGAGATAAAATGGTATAATTAAAAATCTCTCAATTAAAACCAGAGAAGGAAGAAAAAGAACAAGAAAACATAAAAATAGAAAACAGCTAGCAAAATATTAGAATTTAATCCAAGCATACCAATATTCATTTTCATGATTTATACTCATCAAAGTACAGAGATTTTTATATTGGATAAGAATAAATGGCTCAACCATATTGTAGCAGTTTGATATTATTGATGAATTACAAAAAGAAATATTGGATTATGTTTGTAAACTGGTCTTTTCCTCTGGGTGTATTAGAGTGTATCGGATTCAGAGGTTTTAATTTTACTTAATTAAATTATGATTATGGCTTTGATTGGGCCACGTCAGCAGGGTATTGGGTACCCAACTCCCTTGGTGGGTGAAGACTCACGGATAAAAGACACGGCAAAGGACACAGTTGGAGTTTTGAGCTGGAGCCCCAGGAAGTAAGCATGCAGGTGAAGAAGACAGAGAAGCAGATACATGAGGAAACAGAGACGTCTCCATTACACACAGCAAGGGCCTGGGAAGAGAGATGAGCTGTTCACCTGATAGTTTGCAGCTGCAGAGAACAGAGCCCTGAGAAGCTGAGTCCAGAGAGAAATGAACCCCAGAAGAGGGATGAGACTTATACCAGCTTGCAGCTGATATTGGAAGAAGCTGGGACCACAGAGCCTTCAGAGTGAGAAGGATGCTGAAACCTTGCAGACTTTCCCGCCATCTTGTATCAACACATGGCAACAGATTTTGGTGAGGGAAGAAACTTATGCTTTGGGGCCTGGTAACTGTAAGCTTCTACCCCAAATAAATACCCTTTATAAAACCCAACAGATTTTTGGTATTTTGCATCAGCACCCCTTTGGCTCACTAATACATATATACTGTCTACAAGGAACTCACAGTAAGTTTAAGAAATTCATAGGTTTAAGGAAAAAGGATGAAGGAAGATATACCATGCAATCATTAACCAAAAAAAAAACACACATTCATCTTTTTCCTTTGAAACCTTTTAAACAAATGTTTTATCTTTCAAGGAACCTTTGAAGATGTAGCTTTTGAGACACAGTTTAGGGGATATTCTTCATGAATGAAACACATGCCTATTTAAAATCCTTTAATATGACTTATACAATGTTTCATAAAAATCCTCTCCCAAAACCCTGGTGTAATTCATAGCATCATGTATTTAAGGAGTAAATATTAACTTTCAATTAGGGAGAAGAGCCACAAAATAATTTTTTATTATGTTATTCTTTTTCTTCTGAATTTCTGACAGCCTTTTTTCTTCATATTCTCCTTGATCTCAGATGAATAAAAATTTTAAGTATTATGTGTAGTATGAAACTTTAATTGATTTAGTATTTCAAATATATTAAATATCTATTAATTACAAATGAAAATAAAAATAAAAAGTTTGCTTAAAATATTAATTTTGAAGTTTGGGCTTACTTAAGGTTTTTAAAGATACATATATTTCCTTTAGTTATTTGTTTACTCAATTCATTCACTATTTATAATTTAATTATAAATTAATTTATATATTTATAAAATATAATTTTTAAATAGTAAATATTAACATTCACTATGGTGCCTTACCAATGAAAATATATGATAAAAGCCATTTCTGATGTGTTCAAATTAGAAATACTGCTGATTTACTGGAACCTTGACTTGATTGGGTGTAGGACATTAGTGGAATTACATTTTTATTCAAGGTCTTCTACTAACAATCATACCCTGAATGTCTTAAACTGATAAAATGAGGGAAAATTCTATTTGGGAGTCTCTTTAGGTCACTAATAATCAGCTGTGTTATTCCTACATTTGCTTGTTTGTTTTTTTAATTTAAGATTTATAGAAAGTTTGCAATGATTGTCCAGAGTGCTCTTGTCTTCCCTTCACACAGCTTTCCCTAATGTTAACATCCTAAATAACCATAGTACATATATCAAAACTAAGAAATTAATGCTGTTACAATGCTATTAATTAAAATACGGATTTCACTCATATTTCACCAGTTTTTTAGTAATGTCCTTTTTTCTGTGCCAGGATCAAACCCAGGATTTAGTTATGTCTCCTTAAATTCTGCCTGTCTGTGAAAGTTTCCTAATCATTCCTTCCTCCCTCCCTCCCTCTCTTCATTCCTTCCCTTTTCTTTTTTCTATGACTTTGAAAGTCTTGAGGAGTACTGTCCAGGTATTTTGTAAAATGATCTTCAGTTTGGGTTTGCATGATGTTTTTCTCATTATCAACATGGGTTTGTAGATTTTGGAAAGAATGTGACAGAGGTGAAGTAACCTTCTCATTGTATCACATCAGGAATAAAGATATTAACATGATTATCCATGTTAACTTTGATCACTTCGAGGTGATTTCTGCCACCCTTCACTACTATACAGCTATTATTTTTCCCTTATTCTCTATTTATTGTAAATAAATAACTAAGGTCAGCCTACATTCAAGGAGAGGGAAATTAAGCTCCACCTCCTAGAAGGAGGGGTATCAAAGAATTTGTGGGTATCTACTGATACCAAAGACATGAATAAATGCATTGGAGGATTAATTTATATGAGGTTAAGCAAATATTTTGTCCCACCTTAAAATGTGCTATATAATTTTAGCATTAATTTTGCTAACGAATTAATAATTGCTAATAATTAATTTAAGTAATTAATTGGTGGATCTTGCTACAGGAATTTTTACTGAGAGTTTCTAAGTGTGATTTTCTATTTCCCTTTCCTTCTACAGGTTATTTAAATTTTTCTTTCTTCCATTCCTCCCTTCCTTTCTTCCTTCCTTCCTTTTGTACTTCCTCACTTCATGTCACTGCAAGATGACCCAGGCTTATCTTATTCTTTTCCTGTATTAGTCTTAGAATCAGTCATTTCTCCAAGGAATGCTGGTCATTTTATTGAGAATGAAATTTTAAAACCAAGATCTGGCCTCTTTATGTGCTTGTAGCTTCTGAGGTACAACTGCCACTAAACACTACCAGAGGACAGAGGTAGGATATGTATGAATGTATACTTACCCGTCTATACACAGCACCATAGGGTTCATTCTAGCCTTCATGCCTTACAAATAAACAGTAAAGATGATATCTAGAAAAGCGATACATTCCCTTGAGTGGCCCCTTTGCAGTCAATCCCTTCTGCTTCCCCAACTCTGATATCCATAAAGTTTTGATGAAATTGCAACTTGACTAACTTCTAAGAAATCATGATTATAGGCATCTCAATATGTGGCCAGATTTAAAAGCAATTAAACACATTATTTTTAAAATATTCAGAAACCTGAGGCTCAGCTAGGTCAAACAATTTACCTTAGGTAAATCTATGAATCGGCTGGAGAGTTAGTCTTCTAACCAGACTTTCTACTTCAAGAATCTTCTCTTCATGTGTAAGAGCACAAAATTTATTCATATATTTATATTAAGGACCTTAGCTTAAGTGAATTTTCTTTCCTCAAACTTGAGGAAAGTTTGGGTGGGGAGTTTTAGTGTGGGGAGATTTCTATAGCCAAGCTTCTCATAATTATTATCAATGTACTTCTTTACAATAGCTATGTTTTTTTTTACAAGTATGGGCTATTTTCAACTTAAGATAGGACATTTTTTTATGTATTCATTTATTTTAGACCACCCACACCCTGTCATGTAAAAGCAAAAAATTCATTCCTTTCCACAGTCCAAAATCTAAGTCAGTGACAAGAGGAAGCCTTCTTTTCTGTATGGCTAATAAGTTCAAAGAAAGAGTGTAACCATTAGATATAGAAAATATAAAGAAAATATTTTAAAATGTAGCTAGCATTAAAAGATTTGTCACACACTGAAATAAAATGCATGCAACCTTCTGCATTCTTTATTTCTGGGAAAGAATAAATTTAGTTTTTTAGGTAGTTGAAAGTTAATCTTTTTAGTAGTGACTATAGTGTTGGTATATGTTTTCTCTCATATAAAAATGTATTCCAAAATAAAGTAATCATTTTTAGTTTTTTGTAACTTTTTTTTTGTTTTCTGATTTGATTTAGGAATTTTGTTTTGTGTGTGTTCATGTATGCGTTCTCAACATTGCTAAATGTAATATGCTGTTTTCTTGAGAGAAGGAAAAAAGGTAGAAATGAATGTAGCAACTACTTCCATATTGAGTCATTTTGGAGACTGACCCATTTTCTTCTCCAAATTTAAGACAATAAAAAGTCATTGAACTAATTATATGTCTTGAAAGTTTCTGTAAAATAATATTAAACACAACCACTATAAATAGCAACTAAATCTAATGCCTGTACTTGTTCCAAATACCAGCCATACTTTAAGTACATTTTTGGTTGACATATCTATTTTTCCCACTATTAATTCCGTAATGTTTCTGAATTGCAAATTTGTGTAATAAACAAACAAATCTTTCAATTACTACCATATAATTTTTAAGGTGATACAAATGCTTTAAAATCCAATTTAGAGAAAATATATTTAAAATCTTCTGCTTATGCTTTTTAAAAACAAGAATGTAGATATAAAAGTCAATAAAGTTATTGGCCCCAAGATTTTATAAAATTATATTATTACTCTTTAATATGCTATACCTAGCCTTTGTAGGAACTGAGTAGTTGTTGCATTTCTCTATAGAGATTATAAATCTCCTATAAATGTAATTTCCTTTAAAATTCCTCTGTTCTTTCTTATTTTCTTCATTTATTTAAGCATTATATAACATGCATTGAACACAAAACCTGGAATACAAAGGTAAATGCGCTAGAAGAGCACCCGAGTTCTATGAGCTGACACTAGCAAGTGCATCTAACATTCTCTTATTACTAAAACTGCTTTAGACCTCTCCTGAATCTGAGGATGCTTCCATATCCAGACCAATATTTTCCTGCTATAATGGCATGTGCTAATTTGTACTTCTACTAAGTAATGCCATGCATTCAAATCCCTGCCATGTATTCAATTGCAGCATTTAACCATGGCAATTACTGAATTACTCTCCACTTCTTAAACAGTGAACCAGAGAACATTATACTAACTGAAACCACAGGATGTTAGAACCTAACAAACCCAAAGCTACTACAAGATTCTCTGCTAGATTAGGAAGTAGTATAATAATCACCAATGTTATAAATGCTGCCCAGAGAACTAGGAAACCGATTGTAATTTTAAAAATTTATTTATTATACATCCCCCCCCCCTTCTGCTTGTTCTTGCTGTGTTCATTTTTCTTTGTGTTCATCTGTGTCTGCTTGTCTCCCCCCGCTGGGGCAACCCACTGAGTCAGCTCACCAGCACGGCGTCCCACCTGCTCAGGGGGGGGAGGGGCTCGCCTTTGCCCACAGGGGCTTGCCTTTTCCCACGGGGGCTTTGCCTTTTTGCCCAAGGGGGCTTGCCTTTTCCTGCGGTGGCGTGCCCTACCCACATTGGCTTGCCTTCTCGAGGTGGTCCGCCTGTTCGAGGAGGCCCTGGGGACTGAACCTGGGGCCTCCCATGTGGTAAACCGGTGCCCTACCAACTGGGCTACAGCCGGCCCCCGATTGTAATTTTAAAACCTAGAAGAGCAATAGGTTTCCACAATCATTTTGTTCAGTTAGTAGCTTACATAGATTGATAGATATATAATTAAATGAGTAAATACCTAAAATACCTTACAATGTAGCAAGTCATTTTTTCATTCAAAAAAGTATTAAAAGCAACTTTAGAGTTTATCTAGTCTAACACATTTTTATTTTGTATCATTTCTTTCTTTCACCATGATGAGGGGCCCAGGGTTGGCAGAAGGGCTGGAATTCAGTATCTACAGAAATGACAATTGCCAGTTACTACAAAAGAATTTTAAATCTATGAGAAATGATCATATTTTCCTTCAAGGCAATACAACAGTTTAAAAGAAAACCACATTATCTAATATCCAATATGATTCCACTTATGTGGGTTCTTTCTAGAACATAATATAAATTATGACATCCACTAAAAAGATTTTTAAAAAATCTGGTTCTCAATTTTTAGATCTATTGATGAAGACTGGCAAATATAATTTCAGTTTGCTCTGAATTTTGTGTGAAATATTCAGAGACATAATTTGTGATTATTGTTTTCTCAGGAAAATAATAAAGAAATGTTATAAGAATATGACTAATGAAGTGAAGAATTAGAGAGAATTTCTGTGAACAAGAAATCTAGCTTTGCAAATGAGCATAAAGGAATGTTTAAATAAGTAAAATACATGAGGTTCAAAAAAAATCTGGACAGTAGCCTGTACTTGGACAGAAAAAAGGTCAAAAGAAATCAGAAACTTCTCCTTGCCTCATCCTAACTTCCAAATCATAAGCATAGATGAGGAAAAGTAGGAAGAAGGCAGAAATTGAGCAGAGAAGTAGAAAGAGATTGTGGACCGCTTCTTTTGTACTAAGAACTGTTTAAACCCACTGACCAAAGTCCACTAGCAAATGAAATAAATAAAGTTAGGTTTATTTCACTCACTAGGGTAAAGATGGAAACTCTTGAGTGCCTCCGTAAGAAGGAGATGGGAGGAATTTTAACAGGATTTTGAATTGTGTTGGATGGAATAAAAAAGGTTTAAGGGAACAAGTTATGGATTAAATATTGTCCAAAAGTAGAGGCAATTCAATGAATGTATATTGCAACAATTTTTCTCTAGGTGATGGGAAAATTAAAGTTGGGCTAGAGTTGCCATTGGTAATGAAACACTCATGCTATCAAAAGAGGAGCTGTTTAATCAGTTAATCCAATGTTTGTCTTTTGGCTACAGAGTGGTCTTGCTTCTGTATTGTTTATATCTGTGAAATTTTTGTTGTCATTTGGGAATATTGCAGTCTACTGCCAGTTGGGTGTTTTTTCACTTTCTTAACACTTTACCTTATACTATCTCACAGCAATCCTTTGAAGCAGATATCATTGTCTAGCCTGGAATTTAAATCATCCATCTGAGTAGGAAGCATTTACTCTTTTACCGCACCAACAAAATAGGAAAGCCTATTATTTCTACTTGTATTGTTCCTTTTTCATGGGTAGAATAGTATGATCAAAAGAGCACTAGTTATGGATTTGGACAACTGAATTCTAGTATTGGTTTAGCAGTTAATAAACGTTTGTACTTCAGGCACATAAATAAACTTCTCTAGGTCTTAATTCCTTTATCTTTAGTATTAAAGAATTGAAGTGGCTAAACCATAAATCTCCAACAAGCTGTAAAGTTTTATGATTTTCTTTGGATTCATTCTCCCTTTACTCATGAATATACAAATTTTGGTCATAGATAGATAAAAGTTTTGTTGGACCTAAAGCCTATGCTATCTGAGGGGCTATTTTTAAGAATGAGAAAAAAGAAACTACTTCAAAATTTCAAAACAATATGTTCATATGAACACAGTTTTTTTTTTTTTTGGGGGGGGGTCCCTCACAGGGCTTTTGCAGGAGGAACCTAGAAGCTTCAACTTCACCATAAATTTGCCTTTAGCAATAGCCCTCAAAATGGCTCTTCAAGCATTAAGTTTTATTGATGCACTAATGATAAAGAGGAAAAGAGAAGATGGGATGGTGAATCGTGTTACCCAGTAATTTTCCTGGCCTTCTTGTTTCTGTCCACATTCTTGAGGAGTGGGACATGAAGCAAATTCTCAGTGGGGACTGTAAGAAAGAAGGGATTGGTATGTGTTTTGGTGGATTGTGGGAACATGGGAGACGGGTTGCTCTCACTCATGGAGAAAGAGCCAAAAGCTGCCTTGGCAGACTGCTTTGGGGTACAGCAGACTAGGACAATGCTTCACAACTCCTAGGAGAGTGAGGGACAAAGAGGCGGAATAGTCAAAACTATAAGCTGTGAGTTATTAAATCTCCAGACCACTGGAAGGGCTCCCGTCCCCCACCCCCGAGATATTAAGTGAAGGTAAAACTCCTGGCGAATTGTATCTAACCAAGAGGAAAGCAGATGTCTTCCTCCCTGACAGCTCCTTCGGATATATATAGAATGGGAAGGTGCTCTGAGTCATCTAGGAGAGTACTGGAAAGATTAAGGAGCTGAAGGAAAATCATGAGTTTCTCATCCCTATAACTAGAAGGGGCACATACACCCTACCCTCAGGACAAAGAGCCTAGGTGGAGCAGCTGGCTCCCTGCTCTGAATGGAGTGTGATGGCAGATTTCCTGGGAGGAAGAGGGGCCTGGGAGGGAGGCGAGTGGTTTCTGTGTGGTGAGTTTAGCCAGCTGAACCCCCCTTGAATATTGGAAGGGACCCCAACTCGACATGGATAGGGGAGGCAGATCTCCTCAGGCTGGCGG
>PVKH010027460.1:0-13009 GCA_004027955.1 Chaetophractus vellerosus | reverse complement strand
GCCTGTGCCCGGCGGGCCAGTCGACTTGCTGTGCTCGGGGTGCCTGAGCCTGGCCAGCTTAGAGCCCTGAGCCAGTGAGCTGACAACCCCCCTTTTTCCCCTTCTTCCCTTTCCCACTGTTCCCCTTTGTCTCCTATCTGGCTTGGGAGAGCCTCTTGGAGACCCCTTTGCCTCCAGATGGCTGGGAGGCCCCTCGGGGTTGGCAAGCCGAAACCCCACGGCAAGCAGGGTCGCCGCCGAACAACGCCGGCAGCCGGTCCCCGGTCCCTGTGAGTAGTGCCGTCGCCGAAAAGCGCCAATGACATACAAATTTTATAAAGTACACAGAAGCATGTTGCCTCAGTACTGTGGTCAACCTAGACTTAGAATAATGTTATACTTGTCCCTAGGATTTTAAGCATAGCAAACCTTAAAAGCACAATTTGAAAGGATCAAACTATTTTCAAGCAACCTAACTGCATCACAGAAAATGCTAAAAAAAAAAATTTAAATTAAATTAAATTAAGAAATAACTCCCTCTTCCTCAAAAAATATCCAGCACTCAACTTTTTAACATTCAAAATATGTGGTATCCAATTATCAAACATGCAAAGAAGCATAAAAATAATCCATAATGAGGAAACAAAGTGGTAAATAGAATTAGGCCTAAAAATGATGTAGATGATAAAATTATTAGACAAAGATATTAAAGTAGCTTTTAAAAAGACTCCAATACCCAAGAATATTGAAGAAAGTATGAATATGATAAGGAAACACTTGGAGAATTGATAACAGATGTATATAAATTTAGAGAGATAAAAATTACAATGTTAGAGACTAAAAAAAATACTGAATGTTATTAAACCCATAGAACCAAGAATAAACACCAACCACAATAAGCATGAAGTAAACTACATCAAAGGACATTATAATCAAACAGTTTAACACTCGTGAGGATGAGAAAATTTTAAAAGTAGCTAGAGAAGGAAGAGAGATTATGTCTAGGAGAACAAAGGACAGTGATGGACTGCTTTTTGGAAATCTGCTAAGCCTTAATGCAGTGTGGCAGCATCCTTATGATACTGAAAGAAAAAAGCTGTGAACCTAGAATTCTATGTCCCTTGAAATATTTCAAAAATACAAAAGCTAAAAAGCTGAAAAAAAATGACAAGCAGACTGGACCTCTAAAATGCATTATAGAAAGACCTTCAGGTAGAAGTAAAATGATGCTAGGTGGAGATCTAAATCTATACAAAGAATGAAGATCACTGAAAATGGTGAATGCATGGGTAAATATGAAAGTTATTTTTCTAATTTTTAAAAATCTCCTTAGGGAACCAGCTGTGGCTCAATTGTTAGGGCTCTGGTTCACCACACGGGAGGCTACAGGTTTGGTTCCCAGGGCCTCCTCGAGAAGGCAAGCTGCCTCAAGAAGGCAAGCCGCTGCGGAGCAGGCAAGCCACTGTGCGGTGAGCTGACTCAGCGGGATGCCACAGCAAGGGGAGACAAGCAGACACAGAAGAACGCAAAGCAAATGAACACAGTAAGAACAAGCAGCAAGGGGGGGCATATATAAATAAATAAAAATAAATCTTTAAAAAAAAAACTCCTTAAAGGGTAATTCCATGTTTTATGTAAAATTATTTTTAAAATGTTTTGAGAAGCTTTTAACATATGAAGAAGTAAAATATATGACAACAATGACACCAGGTTAGTGGAGATGGATGCATACTGTTGTAGGTTTCTCATACCATATGTAAAATAAGACATATATCTGAACATTGAGTTTGATAGTAAACGCCTTATACCATAAACTTTACCATAATTAGTAAAAAAATAAAGACAAAGATTTATAGGTGAAAAGCTAATCCAGGAAATAAAATGGAATGATGTCAATAGAAAATTAATAGCAAATAAATTAAAACAATGAAATGGGAAATAAAGCAGATGAAAAATAGAAAACAAATGTCAAAATGATGGATTTGAATCCAAATATATCAAAATCACATTAATTGTATATTATCTGCACCCCATTAAAGAGGCAGAGACTAATAGTTCAAATTTTCTAAAAGGCACAACCACATACTTTCTAGACAAAACAATTTTTTTCCATACAAAGATACAAATAATTTAAAAGTAAAGAATGGAAAATGATATATTATGCCAACACGGATTGAAAGAAAGTCAGTTTGGCTATTTTATCACAAGATAAATTCTAGACAAAGGAAAGAAACTAAGGATAAAAAAGTGCATTTCAAAATTACATATGGGTCAATTCATCAAAAGAACCAAAATATTAAGTGCTTATCCACCTAATCACAGGGCTTTGAAATACATAAAGAAAAAAATATTGAGGAGTACTAGACAAAAACAAAATTATAGTTTTGGGTTTTTTCACACATCTATCAATAATTGATAGGAAAAAATACATAAAAACTAAGAATGTAGAACACATGATTGATAACAACTAACTTGGTTATTAGATGTTTTGAAAATACCCACCATAAACAGCAGAATACCCATTCTTTTCAACTGTACACAGAACATTTGACCAGATAGATCATATTATGAGTAATAAAAATTTCTCAATAATTATAGAAGGTTTTCAATTATTCCAAGTGTGTTTTTTGACCATGATGAAATTAAACTAGAAATTTAGAAGTGAAAGATGAAAGAAAATTCCTCAAATATTTGGTAACTAACCAATACACTTGTAAAATGCCAATAGTTAAAATGAAATCAGAAGATAAACTAAATAAAAATGACAAAAGATCATAAGTTTTGTGGGGTGCAGGGTAAAAGAGTGCTTTTAGGAAAATTCATACTAATAAATATTTATATTAGAAAGGAATAAATGTCTCAAATAAGTGATTTATGTTTTTTACTTAAGAAACTGAAAATAGAAAAAAAATTGATTGAGAATAAACAGAATAAAATAATCATAACAAATAACATAGACAATATAAATTAAGAAAATCAATAAAATTAAAAGCTCCAGAGGAAATCAATATAAAATATTACTCAGCCATACTATTCCCTTACAACAGATATATAAGCATATGTCCATAGAGAAATTTGTACAAAAATATTCATAGTAACTATTTGTGGTAGTAAAAAACTAGAAACAGCCTAAAAGTCCATCACCAGGTGAATGGATAAATATATTATACATATAGTCTAAAATATTATTCAGCAAAAATTAATTATTAGAACATAGGCAAAATGCATGAATCTTAAAATAAGTATACTGAGTGAAAGAATAAATAAAATATATATATTGTATGGTTCCATAGAAAATGTCATACAATTCAAAATGACAAAGTTTTTAGAAAACAAATTAGTAGTTATCTGATATGGGTGAAGGATTAATGGATTACAAAGTCACATAAGTATACTTTAGGAGATTAAGGACATGCTCATATTTTTATAGTTCATATTTTATTTCAAAGGAAAACATCTATTTTCAAATTCATGAAATTGTGAATTTAAACATATGTACCTTATTTCATGTCACTCATATATCAAGGCATGTGTAGCATATTTTATTAATATCAAATAAAAGAAGAAAAGTACAATATGGAACTGATAGAATGAGTAGAAAGCCAAAAGTAAGACTGCATGCATAAACTCAATTTTAGATATAATTATATTAAGTGATAAGACAATAAGTATTCTGATAAAAACAAAATATTTTCCAAGTACATTAAATGAAATCATATGCATGTCCTGTAAAAGAGACATAAATTATACAAGTCATAGAAAGTTTGAGAATAAAATGTTTGAAGAAATATACTGTGCACAGGAAAATGTAGAGATATTAAGATAATGTAGGTATTAAAGGTGAAAGTTATATTAGATTAAAAAGGAGGGAATTTTTCTAAACATAAAATGGCCAACAGGAAAATGAAAACATATCATATTGGATACAATGGAAACCAAAATAGATTAATCCAAAATCATAATGAGATAATTTAATATACCAATTTCAATACCTAGCAGAAGAAGCAGAAAAACTGAATGTCAGGGTACTAAAGATTTGAAGAGCACACTTAACAAACCTGATGTCATTACCATCTTGAGAAATGACAAAATTCACATTAATTACAAGGGCAGTAAAAAGAAACTGCAACCTAAGTTTTCATCTAATCAATCTAGAAAAATACAAGTACAATAAGCATAAACAAATCAAAATATTATAAAGATAAGAGCAGAACAGCTTGGAATATAAAAGTAATGTATATTAGAAAAATAATTAAAGAAAAGTTTGATCATTGAAATGATTAATAAAATTTGATAAAGTACATGAATTTTTGAAAATTCAAATTTCTAAAACAGACAAAAGAAAAAATAGAAAATCTGAATATTCTGGTACCTACTAAAAATACAACATCAAAGCATAACAAAATCACCCACACTCTGATGACTTCAATGCTAAATTTATCGAAACATTTAATAAGGAATGCAAAATAACATCTTAGGCAAACTCTTACAAAGTTGAGCAAAAGAAAACAGGCTCACTTTCCAATTATTTTTAGGAAGTCATCACAACACTGATTGTAGATACTTACAAGAACATTACTAGAATAGAAAATTACAGTATGTCATATCTCATGAAAAGAGAAGCTGAAATCCTGACCCAAATTTCATCAAATCTAATTCAACAATCTATCAAAATGATGATACATCATTTTCAAATGTGGTTTATGAGTGTTGGGAAAGTTTGTTTAATATTCTAAATCATCGATATTATTGGCACTTTAATAGAAAATGAAAAAAGCCATATAATATCACAACTTATAGACAAAACATTCACAATATTCAACTCACTAGCAATTAGGTAAGGAAAGAAATATCTACAAAATATTAGAAAGAAGCCTGAAATTAATTGATAAAATATTGAACATATTCCCCTGATATTAAGAATTGGAAAAGGATTATTGCTATCATCCTACTTTTTAACAATGTATTTCATGTCCTAGCCCATATAAATAGATTTTTAAAATGCACACAGATTGCAAAAAAATAAAAAGCTAGTTAAAATTTAAAGTCAACACACCTCTGTACGAGACAGTCTAAACAAATCCACAAAGTCTTGGAAATAGTAGTGAATTTAGTAATTCATTAAACTCAAGGTTAATATAAAAAACAATTATATTTTTATACACCAGCCAAAGCACATAGACAGAGATATCATTTTCACTGTCATAAAAAATCAAATATCTATGGAATAAATGTAAGGAAATATATATAATATTTTTTCACTAAAAACTATAAAATATTGATGAACAAAATTTTAAAGATAAGTAGACGGATATGTCATGCTTATGGATTGAAATGGTAATGTAAACCTGTCAATTATCACCAATTTAATTTTTTTTGACACAACCTAATCAAATTCAACACATTTTTTAAAAATTCGTGTGGAAATGCCAAAGGTCAAGAATAGCTGAGGTGATTTGAAGGAAACAACAAAATTGAGGGAATTACATGGTCAGATATCAAGCCTAGAACTATAATAATATGTCCATAAGAATAAAACAGAATAGTCAGGAAACAAACACACATGTTTAAAATCATTTGATTCATGACAGAACCAACACATCAGAGCAAAGGGAGAAAGAAAGGTCTTTTTAATATGGTGCTGAGCGAATTGGATAAACCGATTGGAACAAATCAATCTTGACTTCTATATTTGTGGTGGTTTGGAGTTATATGTACCCCAGAAAAACATGTTCTTAAAGTTAGTCCATTTCTGTGGGTATGGACCCATAATAAGTAGGACCTTTTGATAAGGCTACTTCAGTAAGGTGTTACCTACCTCAAACAGAATTGGTCTCTATTCTCTTACTGGATTCCTCTATAAGGGAAATTAAATTAAGACAAAGAGAAAGCCAGGGAATCAAGAAGCTGAAATCAATGAAACCTGAAATCTGGAAGAGAAGGGAGAGACCAGCAGATGCCACCATGTTCCTTGCCATGTGGCAGAGAAGCCAACGATCACTGGCAGCTGGTATTCAGGAAGATAGGATTAACTTGATGATGCCTTGATTTGGACATTTTCTCAGCCTCAAACCGTAAGTTAATAAATTCCCATTGTTCAAGCTGAACCATTTCATGGTATTTGCTTTAATCAGCCTAGAAAACTAAAACGATATTATTTACCAATTAGCTTTATGTGAAATAAATAATAATTAAAAAGTTTTCTAAAAATGAATCTTGGCTTTGCTATTATTCAAACTATATACTACTCCAACTTTATAAAAATAAATTCTAGGTAGATTTCATATCTAAATAGAAAATGTAACATAATAAAACATTTACAGGAAAATAAAGGACTCTCCCTTTATGACTTGAATATTTACACAATACAAACAGAGCTCAACATTTGAAATATGCATTAAAATATATTAAAATTAAGAACTTCTCTTCATCAAATAACAGCACCGAGAGTGAAATGCAAGCCACAAAGTGAAGGAAGATATTTTTATTAATAAATCCAACATAAGACTAGTACCCATAACATGATATTAAAACTCCCTCAAAAAATGTTAAAGAGAAAAATTCCAATGTAAAATGGGCAAAAAAATTATCTTTAAAAAACCTTTCACGTAGAGGAGAACAGCATGGCCAAATAATGTGAAAATATTTTTAACTTTATACAGTCAATCAAAATGCAAATTAAAACTTCATGGCAGTACCACTATACACCCTTCAGAATGGCTGAAGTAGGAAGACTAAATTCCAGATATTGCTGATGATATAAAGCAACTCAAGTTCTCATTCGGTAATGGTAGGATATAAATATTTTAGATGACTGTCAGTCAATTTATATAAGAGCTGAAAATATGTGTTCTCTGTAACTTAGAGATTCTACTCCAGGTATATGCACAAATGAAATGCCAACATAAAAATAGAAGAATCTGGTAAAATATCAAAATCATCATAGCAGCACTAGTCGCAATAACTAAAAAGGCTATCAACAATAGAACAGAAAGTTAAATTGTGCCATATTCACATAATAGAATATGTACAATAAATGGAATGAAAAATTCATTCACTATGTGCAGCAATAGAGTTTAATCTCCTAAACATTATGTTGAACAAAAGAAGCCAGACACAAGAGTACATCTCATGATTCCATTTATATGATGGGCAAAAATCAGACAAAACTAATTTCTACTGTTAGAAGTCAGCATAGTGGTTGTTCTTGTTGATGTTAGTGATGGAAGGCACTCAAGAAAGTGGGACTTCTTGAGTGATAATAATAGTCTCTTCCTTAAAGCATGGGCTGATTAAATGGGTGTATTCGGTTTTGCAATTTCATCTCCTCCTCCTCCTCCTCTTTTTCTGTTAGTTAAAATAAAATGTGCATTATAAATAATATACAAAATATTTAGGTTTTGTATAGAGCATTTGCTTCTCTGGCATATCATCTAGTGTTAATTAGTTGAATTGTGGTTGGACTATGTGACAGTTTAAAGTTCTTATATGAATCCCCAAAAAGAAAAAAAGATTATGTTTTTTATTTTTATTTTTTTAATTAATTATTTATTTATTTTTTATATATCTATATACATTTTTAGGATACATTGATTACACAAATGTTACACAGAGATTCCAGGAGTACCCATATGCCACCCCCCCACCCCTCCCACATATGTTTTTTAATTAATCCATCCCTGTGGGTGTGGGGCCTTTTGATTGGGCTATATCAGTGAGGAATGAGCCAGCTTTGTTCTCTGCCCTCCTGCTGGGTCTGTTATAAATGGAAACATAGAGAGACACACAGAGAGAAAGGAAGCTGTCTTTTGTCTATTTTGACCCTGCAATGTGAGGGAGGAATCAACTATTGCTAGCAGCCAAATCTTAAGCATAAAGCCTGGAAAGAGCCTGGGCCCATGGAGTAGCTCAAGGCTGAAAAGACAAGCCATTTGCCTGATAGCTCATAGCTGAACTCTGGAAGAAAGCAGAGCAGCTGAGATGGAGAGATGAGGTCTTGTAAGAGACAAGCCCTACACCTGGTTGCCCACACCTGCACTCCAGGAGATGCTGATTCTGGAGGCGAAGACAGCAACCTCAGCAGAGATTGGTGGCTATCTGCTTTGCCATGTGGCAGGCCACAGAATCGCTCAATAGCTGAGTTTGGTGAGAAAGCATCTCTGCTGATGTCTTGATTTGGACATTTCACAACCCTGGAACCATAAGCGTTTACCCTTCATATATTTCCCATTATAAAAGTCAACCAGTTTCTGATACTTTGCATCAGCAGCCCTTTGGCAAACTAAGACAGACTGTTTGCCAATCTCTTGGAATACCAGCTCTCATTGTCTTCTGATAGGATTCAGTTCTTTCTCAGGACCACTAATTTGATTAGTGGCACAACATACACAGATGAATATAAGGGCCAGATTTAAAGCTCCCAGTTAATTATCAACATTGTTCAGGTATCTAGGATTGTTTCTTTATCTTTTAAAAGGGATGCTTTCAGAAAATATATTGAAAAGTAGTTATATCAAAAACAAAACAAAATTAAAACTGACTATAACTATGGATATGAAGTACTACACTTAGGCATTGAACCACTTACTGGCCAAACAGCTATTCATCATCACTATATATAAAATGATTACATTTTTTGAACAAAGTATTATCCTAGGTAATTAAAAAGCAATTATACAAATCCAGACAAGAAAGATTTTTAAAAAGTTCTATGACATATACTATATGAAAAGATCCCTCTATTTCATACTAGCTATGCAGTATATACAGTGATAAACACATTCCAATATCCACCTTTATTATTTTCTGAAATGCTCCTAGAAATTGATTGATTTTGAGCATCCAGTGAATTTAATAAATAAAAATATAATTGAAAACCATTTTGCTGTGGTAAGGAAATTTCCTAGCTATAGACCCATTAATTTGGGTTACAGAGTAATGGACTCTACTTGGGTTCAAAGGCAAATCAATGTCATGCAGAATACAGTGATAAAATTGTGCCCCGTGAAACTTTTCTTGAATATCAGCCCAATCATGGATTATTTGGCAGACTTCCTAGAGTTTTCTTGCAGAATATAACTTTAGAATTTATTACTAAAATTCTCATAAGCACATTTAATATACATGCTTCCAGTAAATGAGGAAACTCTAATAACTTTTTATTATCCTGATATTCAGAAGTATGTTGCTATGTTTCAGTAGCTCAACATTTTTAAATAGAAAGAGGTGATTTTCTTAGAAACCTAAATTATTCACATCAAGAAAATGTATCAATCACTTATATTAATATTTTATAGTACAATATAGAAAAGATAGAGTCTCTGGATTATAGAAAGGAAAAATGGGGAGTAAAATATACAGGAAAGAATCAGTATTTGGAGGCAAGAAGATTTCTGATTATCTTCACCTAACAGAAAGTCCAGTATAGCTGCAATGACTGGTCTGAGAAGTTTGAATCAGACATGGGGTTACCCAAAGCAGTGAAGGGTCTGAAAATGAGAGGCATGATAAATGGAGAGTTGAACTGGTGGGTTGAAGTTGTTAAACTAAAGAAGAAGATTAAATTGAAATGAAATCTTGGAGCATGTAAGTGGCTATTTAGAGCTTGAATCTAATACCAAAATATATGATACAGGAAGATGTATATGAATTAAAGAATACCAAACAGCATAAAACCAAGTATATCAAACAAAACCTTAATGAAATTTGGAGAGGCCTAGAACAGATATTTCTTAGCTATAACTGATTTTTTCACCCGTAAACAAATTAGTCATCAATAGCAGAAACATGTATTGCATATTTTTATGATTAGTAAATTATCTTATATCTCAACCAATCAGTAGTATAAGATCACTAAACATCCAAGAAATTTTAATTGTCTTCAAAAAGTGCTAAAGATAAACTGTCAGAAGGAAAGCCCCAAATAGTCACTATAGTGATGGTTCCAATGCCCAGAGTATACATACATGCCAATCATCACCATGTGATACCTAATATATTAATACAACTATTCTGAAAACCATTATATATTTTGAGATTTATTTTTTCAGTTTCTTGGTGGAAAATTCATTTCATTTTTCACAACCTATCAGTTTCTCTTAAGGGAAAATCTATTACTTCTGAGGGAAGTGATTTTGAAAGTATACAGGAAAAGAAGCTGCCAGAAGGGTGAATCAGTGTCAAAAAGCTGGAGAAATTGATTAAACTTCCTTAGGAAAGGCTTAATTATTCATTGTACTCAAAAATATAATCCATCTTTGCCATAAAAATGGTCTGAGACAGAACACCCTTAAGAGTGCAAAAGGAATCATATACTTTGAAAAGAAGAAGAAGAAAGTGCTTTTGACTATTATCTAGAGATGTTGAACTCTGGAAAATAGTTTCAGTGATGATAAAGATGATGTGGCCAGTGGTTAAACACAACACAATTTCTAGTTAAGAGCAGTACCAAAAAATCAAAAAAGAAAAACAGGGGGAAGCTTTAATAATTATTTAATGAATATTCTTAACTCTAAAGAAGGAGGCATGGAGCAGGACTAGGCTAGGACTTCCAGGGAGTCATATACATTTCAAAGAGTTGAATGAGAAAAATACTTAAAAAGGATTATCTGCATCTAAATTCTTCTAAATTAAAAAAAAAAGTGATATTTTCAAATTCTAAATTTCCAGATTCTGGGAAGGAAATATGGAATTATAATATAAAAATTGAAGAGAACATGATACCCAGAGTAAAGGAATATGGAAGATGCTTTCCTGGGTCATTTGTTCTAGGTGGTGGGGTGGGGATGGGGGAAACTGAACTTTCCTTTCAGAGGCTACTCAAGGCTTAATGGAGAAGTATCCAAATTCTAAATTTGACAGCACCTATCCTCACAATATGCTGGGGACACAAAGAACTATGCACTTAGTGTGACTGTAACATAGAATAGAGCAGTATGAAATTTAGTCTAATCCATACTATCCTGGGCATCCAGGAGGATTTAAAGCTTTGAATATAATTGAAAGTGGTCCTGGACTTGGTTTTCATTAATCATATTATTTTAAATTATTTGATGAATATCTCTGTGTGTAACCAATCTCCCATCACTGGTAATCTCCTCAAATCCTGTGTAGATATTCTTCCACAAAACTGTAGCTCTGCTATCCTGTACTAGGACACCATCCTACACTATGACACCCTCCTCTAACATCAAGCCCCATAGAGGTTCGTATACTTTGTGCTGTGTCATCACACACATTTGGACTACCCTGTTACCCTGCTTAGGCTCCAACATACCATCCTAGGTAACTTTCTTACATAGATACCCTGCCTCAGGACACCCTGGGCACGCCTTAATTTTGAGTAATTTAATAAATCAAGAATATATTAAAATATGATAGCTACATACACTTAATATAGCTTCATGAGATATTCTACTAAAATCAGGAGTACTAGTGGAGTAGAAAATTTTCTAATCACAATGGGAGAATTTCTCATATCTAAAGTCAAAAATCCTTAAGTAAGTGTATATGTGTATATATACACAGTATATATTTGTTCTTTCTGCCTGAAGGACATCCTTAAAAATTTGTTATAGTGTGAGTCTGTTTGCTGTTGAATTCTTTAAGCTTTTATATGTCTGGAAAAAAATATTTATTTTTCCTCTATGTTAAAAGGGCATTTTTTCTGGGTGTCTTAATTTGCAAGGCTGCTTTCACAAATACTACAGACTTCTTCAAAAACCATTTTCTTTGCTCATCCATAAAAAGCAACTCCTCTTTTGTTCAGGCTTTATCATGGGCTTGAAGATATTCAGTGCCATCTTTAGGCTCCCCTTCGAATTCTAGTTCTCTTGCCATTTCCAGCATATCTGCAGTTACTTCCTTCACTGAAGTATTGAACCCTTCAAAATCATCCATGAGCATTGGAATCAACATCTTCCAAACTCCTGTTAATGTTGATATTTTGACCTCCTCCCATGAATCATGAATGTTTTTAATACATTTAAAATGGTGTCTCCGTTCCAGAATGTTTTCAATTTACTTTGTGTAGATCCAACAGAGGATTCTATGACAGCCTTACAAAATGTATTTCTTAAGAAATAAGACATGATAGTTGAAATGACTCCTTTTTATAGATGGATCAATTAAAGTATGGAGATATTTAAAAACTTTCCCATCATAGATTCTAAAGGATAGAGCCAGGATTTGATCTCAGGGATGAAACTTAAAAATGATCATGCTTACACACTATGATAAACATTCTCACATCTCTAGACTGTGACTGCTAAATACAGAAAAGAACTTTATTTTATTGTACAGGTAAATAAATTAGAAGATACAGAAATCTGCAAAGAAGGAACTAGAAGTTACTCTTAATCCTACCATTGTTAATATCTGAGTACATTTTCATCCAGATTTGGCATCTGTATAAACAGAACACTGCCTTTTAAAAATAAGGTTTTATTTAAGTATGTCATTCAAATGAACATACATAAACAATAAATGTATACTAACAGTTGTAAACATACAAAACAAAAATGCTTATCATTACACAGGGCTCCTGTACATTACCCTACCACCACACTTTGCATTATTGTGAAACATGTGTTACAAACTATGAAAGAGCATCATCAAAATATTACTACAAATTATAGCCCATATCTTATATTTGTTGTATTTTCCCCTAACCCACTCAATTATTGACACCCCATATTAGTATTATACATTTGTTATAGTTCATGAGAGAACATTCTTGTATGGCCTTTTAACCACAGTCTATCTTCCACCACTGGATTCCATGTGTTATACAGCCCCATTCTTTGTACAATCCACTCAAAGTGAGCACTCAGTTACCCTCATTTTCATCACAGAGTTGTGCTGTCATGACCTCAGTCAATTTTAGAATGTTTCCATTATTCCAAAAGGACAAGTCCCATACCCTCTTATATACCCCCATAGTTGTCTCTTAGAATTGATATATCTTCTTTGTCATTGTTGCAAAACTATTACTATATCACTGCTAAGCATCACCCATAAATTACACTAATTG
>PVKH010027459.1:0-13009 GCA_004027955.1 Chaetophractus vellerosus | reverse complement strand
ATTAAATTTATTTGGAAGGGTAAGGGGCCCTGAATGGCCAAAAACATTGTGATAAAGAACAAAGTCAGAGCACTCACACTTCCTCACTTAAAGCATATTGCATCGCTACAGTAGTCAAAACAGCACAGTACTGGCACAGGATAGATATATTAACCAATGTAATCTGATGGAGGGTTCAGAAATAGATCCTCATATCTATGGCCAATTGATTTTTGACAGGACTGCCAAGTCCACTCAATGGAGAAAGAAAAATCTCTCCAACAAATGGTGCAGGGAGAACTGGATGCCCATATGCAAGAGAATGAATGTTGATCCCTATCTCATACCATACACAAAAGTTAACTCAAAATGGATCAAAGCCCTAAATAGAAGAACCAAAACAAACAAAAAAACTCCTGACGAACAAAGGCCCATGCACACACTAGAGTAATTATATCAGAATCTGTGGAATTGAACCCAAGCATAAGTTTGTTTGTTTTTTTAATATTGCCACGTGATTCCAATGTGCTGCTAAGTTTGAGAGCTCTAAGGCAGTACTTCTCAAACTTTAATATGCCTATGAATCACCTAAGGATTTTAAATAGAAGGTAGATTCTAATTCAGTAGGTCTGGAGTGAGGCCTGGGATACTACATTTAGAATAAGCTCCAAGTGGATGCAGCAACGATCTAGTTTCTAGAATCTCTCCTACCTATGTTTATGAAGATATGTATAAAAACATTGTCTTAAGGAAATTTTGAAAACCACCTAAATGCCCATCAACAGAAGGATGAATTAGTTGTGGTATATTCAGACAATGGAACACTATACAGCATTTAAAGTGAATGACTTATGGGAACCAGCTGTGGCTCAATTGGTGGGGCTCTGGTTTACCACATGGGAGGCCCGAGTTCGGTTACCGGGGCCTCCTTGAGAAGGCAAGCTGCCGCGAGAGGGCAGGCCACCGCGAGCAGGCAAGCCGCCGGGCGGTGAGCTGACTCAGCGGGATGCCACACCAGGAGGAGGCAAGTAGACACAGAAAAATGCAAAAAGCAAGATGAACACAGCAAGCACAAGCAGCAAGGGGGTATATATAAATAAATAAAAATAAATCTTTAAAAAATAAAATAAAGTGAATGACTTAGGGCTACAGCATCATCATAGAGAAATCTCAAAAACAATATTGAGTGAAAAAGAAAAATATGGATGTATTTGTATATTATACCATTTATATTAATTTTGAAATAATTATAGTATGTATTATTTGTGGCTATATATAGTAATAATGTAACAATATACATGAAAATAATAATTATCAAATTCGAAATTGTAGGTTTATCTGGGGAGGGAGAGAGAGGACTGGAATTGGGGAGGGTTGCACAGCAAACTTCAGTTGACTGTAATGTTTTTCTTTCTTTTAAAAATAGAATATGACAAAATGTTCATTTGATAGACACTGGGGAGCCGGGTGTTCAGTCCATGTGTGTTTATGGTTGTCCTCCGTCCTTTGCTTATATAAAATATTGTATAACTTTTCAATTTTTTATTTTAAAAATAATGAGGCTATATAAATGCATCAATAGAGTACTAATAAAATAAGTTTTGGAAATCATACAGGGGAACATCAAACTAAAGATCGACATGAGCTAGTATGAAATGACTGCCAAGGCACACTGGTCATGGTAAAAAAAAAAAAAAAAAATGCGATGAACAGTGTGCATAGAATACCTTGATAAAAATACTCAAAAAAGCTGGTAATTGTGATTGTCACTGGGCAGAGTGACAAAGGAGCATGCAGTTCAGGTGAGTTCAGGACTTACCAATTCACAAAATCAACTGACTTTTTTAAGACCAATTTTAAAAATTATCCATGCTACTGAGGGAAAAGGATGAAAAGAAATAACTGGAATTCACACCTAATATCCCAATTCTGAGAAAACGAATTTCAGAGAGGGCAAATGGGATGTCCAAGAACACAGAGGTGATAGAACTGGACCTGTTAATCCTGGTAGGCACTTGTTATAAATGCTTGAAATATTCAATGAAAAACTTTAAAAATGTCTTCTGTACTGCTAGCCTATCGAAGCAGAAAATATTATGCTCTTCCCCCAAATAAATTAGGTTTGGGAAAACTCTAGTATTTTGTAGCTTAATTTTTATGTCCTCAGTATGATTTCCACATTGTTTGCTATCATATGCCCTGGCATATAATTTTATTTTTAATTTTTTCAGCCATCTTCTTTGATGAAAGATTTTCTAGTATTTTGATTCCTGTTTGGACCTTTCCTTTTTATTTATTTTCCATGCTGGTTGTTCACATGTCTAAAAACAGATTTTTAAAGTCTCACAAAAATTATATATGCACACACATACATATATCCATTCATTTATATACGCATGTATCCTGATCCCTAATCTACTGCTTTTCCCATTCTGCCATGCTTTAGTGGCTTAAGCTATTAAAAAAATACATATACTCCTCAATAGCTCTTAAAGACATGATGTCTGCCATTGTTAATATATAGATAAAAAGTTATCTTTTGGTCAAAGATCCTGCTTCAAATATAGTGTACCAACCATATTCAAACTGCTGTTAGATTCAGAGAGTCCACAGGGTGGCACTAGATACCTTTGATCAAACCAGTAAGCTGTTTCCAGAAAATAGAGTTAGAGAAGAAAAACCTCTGGCATCTGCAAAGATTAAAAATTGAAGCTAATATGAAACACACCTTGATATTGTCTGGAGGGACTGCTGCCACAGAAGAACACATTTGAAGCTCTAATTACATACTTAAAGATCTATCCAGAAGTTACAGACTGCCTATTTCTTCCAGTGGCAAATCTGTGTCTGTTCCTTTGGACATACTTCATTACCAGTATTTGATTATCTTAAACATTCTTCCATATATTCCCTCCCAAAATCTCTCTTCTACCTCTTCCTCTACCCATACCTTTTTTTTTTTTTGGTGATTTTAAAAATTAGGACTTGTAATCACATCCCTTTCAAGTAACATTTCACAATAGTTAACTATCTTCATTTTCTTTTAAGCTCCCCATTTTCAAAAGTTTGTGAATAACCCATAAATAGGAATAAAACTTAAGTCTCAACTCAGATGATAAAAATCTTAAAAGTCATCACAAAAAGATAGATTTTTGATGCCTCTTCACAATCTTGTACAATTTATAATAGATTGGGAAAGTTCATCCTAACCTTTTACATGTTATTTTAAAGAATAACACCCACAGTTTGATTGTGAATAGACTTTCCATAAACAAATAGGCCTCAGAAATGCCTAAAGAACAGCTGAAAACCTCTAGTGGTTTAAGATTTAGGGGATGCCCTTTAACATGGCTTTCTTTTAACCTAAAAATCTCTTGGAAATGACTAAATAAAATGTGCTGATGCCTTGAATATTTTACAAGACACAAATTCAATGTGATCTATTCTCTTCATTCAAAAACATTTGTGTGTGTACAGACACAAGAATTTTTCCCACGACACTAAGTGTATGTGTCTTGCATCCAGATTAAACAAATCATAAAAGCATCTTCCGGGCCTATAATCTACTTTTTAAAATAAGCATTCAAATTCAACCAGAGTGCTTAAATATAACCACACCCCAGTAATACATTGCATACATAAACCAATTCTATTTGCTGGAGTATTATATATGGGAAACACCCAAAAGATTAACAGATGTAATTGCAAGCCTTGCAAAGTGTGTTTATTTCCAGAAGCAGTAGTCATGGGACTGCTAAGCCCAACTTTTCTCAGAATTTGAAGGTAAGATAAACTTTAAAACACATCAATAAAATTAAGAACTTACTCCAGTCCAGTGAACAGGTAAGAGTATCACGGGCAGCAGGTCCATTCTAGAGTAAGCCAAATTGCTGAATCAATTCTGCATGAGTTCACAAAGTCCAAGGCAGATTCTGTACAGACTGATGAATGGTGAGCCCAGAATCATCAAATGAAAATAACACCTCGGTGCTGAGAATTTACCTTCTCCCCTTGATCTCTAACTCAACCAAACAATTTGCAGACAAGACTCAGAAACTTTTATTAAATTGAACACAAAATGCCTGTTATAATAATGTCAAGCCTTTCTCAGAAATCAATACATTAGTGAGGATATAACAGCCAAAATGAGCCATCAACATAAGCAGTGTAAATTTTTAATAACTTTCAGATTTCTATATTCAATATGCTGAAGAAAATAAAACCAAAATAGCAATTTCAATTTCACAATTCACAGTTGATTGGTTTTAATCCCATGACATTTTTGTCATTTCTTTAGCCCCGGAACACAGATTTCCAAAGCGGTTACTGGCACTTGGCTCCAATAGCATACACAGATCTTCAACCCCTATGCAACATTTGGAAAAAATTTTAGGAAACAATTCTCAATTTTGTACAGTTTGAGCCAGCATTTTTAGGCTACATCCTTCACCAGAGAAGCGGTTCTAGTGAAATAGCAAAAGCAGTTTTAAAAGTTTGCCATGCCATTAAATGAAGGGTTCTAAAATCTCCCTTGGTTTTCCATGATTTTATTCACTAATTAAAAACAATAACTGTACTAAAATGCAACCTTAACAGTGAAAGCAACATCAGTTTTGCTTCTAGATCTAGAGCATACATCCAAGAGAGGCAATTTATTGTACTAGCAGACACATGGAATACTTTAGTGCAGAGTCTGACATACTCTAGTAAGGCATTTCAAAGCAGACACATCACACCCAAATTAAATTATTATGATCAGTCGAGGATACCACAAAGTGACCATCAATTAATGCAGAATTAACACGAAATTATTACAAAATGACACAATGATTTACAAAACCACAAAACTTACCCAAGTACCAAAAGACGGCAAAATAATGACCAGTCACTCTAAAATAAACTTTTGTTTCTGTAAATGCCAGATTTGCAGAGTAGACATAAATTGCTTTCCATGTGTTTTGCCCTAAGGATATCTCATTCATTAAGATACATGGGGTTGTTACTTTTCCTTAAAAATATAAATATATATCATGTAGAGAATACACATATAATCAGTGATATAGAACATCTATTTTCACTAGTGAAGGGGTCACTTAAGTACTTAGATAGAAAAGTTACCAGTGAATCATTAGTGTTCATTTAAATGCAAAAAGAAATGTGATAAAAACCTGCATTGTTAGTGTTCAATAGTGCATTGAGATTTTTAGCAACTGTATTGGGACCATGAGAAAATCTTTAAAGAATCATGAAAGTGTAAAAATAATAGCCTAATTAGTAAAAATACATATTTTCATTTTACAGGGCCATTGACTTTTAGAAGCCACAAATCTTATCAAACAAGCACAAGAATGTGAATCAGGAGCAATTTACATTTCAAGTCTGACTTACCCACTGATCTTCATGACCTGGAGCAAGTCACTTAATTCTTAAGATTTTGTCCACAGAAAATGGGCTTCAAAATAAATGCCTATGTCAAAACAAAATTTTTGGACTATAGTAAAGTTAAAGATGGTTACTAAAGCTACAGTAAAGCTACAGATAGTTACTAAGGCTCACCATTTCCACAACTCATTGTACAGTACAATCAGTTTTAATCTTGCTAATTATGACTAGAGGATGCATGAGTAAATACAATTCTCAAGTAATTCAAAGGCTTTATAGGAATTAACAGTTTCAACTTTCTAAACCACTTAATCAGTTCTCCTAGAGTTGTTTAAAAAAAGCTAATCATATATGGATTTTTCTCTACTCCCTTCTACCTTCAGGTAGAACAGCTAAAAGTAATGTAATGTTCAGAAGGAGACGTGGTAACAGGGAGAAAAGCAGCAATAGATTGAAATGAGGTATAAGCAATTTTAATCAACACCAATCAGTAATTTACAGTTTTTTTAATGAAGCTGCATAGTTCAGCAAAAACTCCTCACAAGATAAAGAAAAAAATCATATGAAACATCAAAATTTCTGACAACTAAGCATTTAAAATGACCAGCACTAGAAAACTCCAGTTTGAAAAGCAGCTGTTTTTCTCACTCAAACACATACAAAACAGAAACTGGAAGAGTAAAGTCCTCAGAAGGAAAAAAATATATATGTTAATTGGCTCAGGTTATCAACTCAAACCCTACTTTCAAAAAGATATTTAAACAAATAATAAACTCCAGTCAATGATGCCCATGCTGAAGTATTTAAGGGGAAGTATATTGTCTGAAATTTACACTGAAATGTATTTTTTTTTAAAAACCAATAGATTGATGGATAAACAGATGGATAGATATGTGGTGATACAAATACAGTGAAACATTAAGGTAGACTCTAGGTAGTGGATATATTGTAAAATTTTTTCAATTCTGATTTATGTTTAAAATATTTTATAATAAAATGTTGAGGGAAATGTTAATATTTCTACAATAAAATTAACCTAGCAGTATGTTTTAAAGACACAAAATACTCAGGCAATCTAGAATTTTTAATTAATAGAAGTAGAGAATTTTTTCCTTTAAAAGGCTACAAACCTAATTTCTGAAGATGCCTCTTTTAATGTAGAGATGAACTAACACAATTAACAATATTAACAATTATGGTGCAAGACGGTCTCTTCACAAACTTTATTTCCAAGTAACTAATTCTCTCCTCTCTACTGAATAAGAAGTTTGAGAAAGATCACTGGAATAGAGTTTTTCCAAATCATTGTCAAGTTCACCCAAATCCACCACACTACCATTCACTAAATATAAATCAAGATGAAAAATAATCTGATTTTGCCAGCCTGGGATAACTGAATTCATTTTCAGTGTGTATGGTTCCTGATCAATAATGATAATTTTACTCTATATTAAATCGAGGTTGCATTAAAAAAAAAAAACGATGCAAGAATACAAAATTTGCACAGACCTCTGCTGTTCCAAGCTCCTGACTTATGAATTGCAATTAATAGCAATAATTCTATAATCTCTTCTCTCTCTAAAACGCTAACACTTGCTAAAGGCACTCATATTCTGGGCTTAACGGATAGGACCGTAAGTCAGTATGTTTTTGGTAGCTACCCAGAAAGGGAGTTTACAAATGATCTTCCCATTAATAATGGGCAGAAAAAGTCAAACAGCTATCAGTAGAAATATCTTATGAGAAGCTATTTACACAGCTATTTGTCCATTCAACTAGATGGATAGTAATAGCTCACAATGGTAGCCTCCCCACCAATACCACACACAAACACACACACACACATACACACAATAAAAACAAAATCACTTATTATTATATATGAAACTCCTGAATAGTGATTTGGCTGGTTTAAAAAAAAAAAAAAAGTAGGTGGTAAGGTGGTATTTTTTTAAAATATTTGTTCCAAACTCTACATTAAACTTTTTTACTATCCTGACAGAACATTTCTCAACTTATTTCTAAAGAAACTCTACTGTCCCTAGTATGTGCCTCAGCAAGTTCCTCAGATAGAACACCCTGTCCAAGTTCCAACTTTGAGAAAACAAAACAGAGGAGGTTCCAAAACCACCATTACTGGGCCTCTTTATAGAGAATACTACTCCAAAGAGTTACATGTCTCCCCTGACACATTAGACTCATTCTATATGGGTCACTGGACAGTCCTCAAACTATCCTTGCTTGTAGTCCAGCCAAAGCCGAAGACTCTATCTACAGGAGAGTTAACCGGATTATTTTTTCTCCTTTTTTCCTTGTCAAACTGTGGATAGGTAGCTGCAAGTAAGCATACAATACATGTTTGTAAAACAGCTTTGTAAAAAGATTTCATGCTTCCCTTTTGCGGTTTAAATCAGAAAAACTTAAGAATGTTGTCAGCCATGATTCTTCATTCGATCTCAGGGTTTCAAAAATCCTAAATGGTTTTCTAAGTTTACTAACAAATTAAGAAGAGGGGATAGTGAGGAAGAGTTGGGGAGGAACCATTTCAAAATGAATGATATAAAAAAATTATTCACCCTGCAGAATTCAGTGCAATAAGAGACAAGCAGACAAACATAATAAACAACATGCACATATTTACAAGTAGTAGTATATGAGATAAAAAAGACAAGACCAATCAAATATTTTCTATTCAGTGTGGAGTGTATAGGATTACATGGCACATTCAGGTTTGTAACAACTTTTTTTAAAAAACACTTCAAAGGCATATGCAATCCAATCTTTTAATTGGAACATGGGATTTTTCTTTTACAGCTTATTGCCCTCAAGACCTTAGAGGAGTTTCTAATTATCTTCTAACACTGATTTTGAATGACAGCTTACACAAAGATATTCACAGAGAAAAGAGACTTGGATGCTGGGTTCAGATGATTACTAAGAGCTACTTAATTTTTTTGACTAAAGGTTTTTACTTGTTTAGGCCTCTGTCCATCCTGGTATACAGCATATAAAAAGATACTAACATGATTCCCAGGGAATACAAGGTGCAAATCCTAAAGCACAATGCAAAACAGGACTCGACTTCATTCACAAAATGAAACCAACAGAGATCACATATCACCGACAGCAGTGGTAACAACAGCCTGCTTTGACAGGGGAAAAACGCAGTCTATAAGGAATGCATGAGTATGAGAAATTGTACCATGCAGTGATGTATTTATTTTGGCATTTCCTGCCTAATGACCTCTGTCACCCTCTGTTTAACCTATGGAATGGAGATGAATATTGAAAGGTAATAAGCCCAAAATATGACCCACAGTTAAGAGATTTGTGATTTTTTTTCAGATGTCCATGTAGCCTCTATAAATGATCATGAAGTTATTTATCAACTTCCTAGAGTTTGGAAATTAAGGAGCAAACTGAGTTATAGTAGGCATTATGGTATCTAAAGTGTCATATAAAACAAACACAGCTCTTTTTAGTGCAAAGAAATAGAGCAAGTACGAAATAACACTATAAATCTAACTTTTTTCTTTAAAAGAAAATGCGCTATGCATTCATAACATCCATCAAGGGCATTGGGAAACTGGAAACCTGAATCCACAAGGCTTGGGAAAAAAATCAAGCCCTTAAGTCCACCGATTTTATATGAATAAAACGTAATTGTTAAGTGGGGTGAGAAGGAAAAACTTTTCCTTTTATTTGCAAAGGAAAAACTGAAAGTAGATGAAACACCAGTTTGACAAAATGTAAATTCATACCCACAATCTTTTCTACTATATGAAATAAGGAGTCACTGAAATCCTCTCTATGGTAACATAAAACTATATGTATATGTAAAAACAGAAGTGAGATTTTTAAATAATCATAGAACCGAGTGGCCAGCACTGTAATATTAAAATCCACTAAAAAAGTGTACTTAGCAGCAAACTGAGTAAACTACTGGCCAGTAAAATATGGATCACCCTAAACTAATCAAATGTACTTTACAGATTACTGGGGAAAAAAAAGGCTATTATACTAAGAGTCACAGATCTAGATAGAATCTCAAAACAGAACATTTATTTCATTCTTATGTTTCTGGGAGGAAAAAAACCTTTCCACAAATAATTTTACTTTTCAGTAAACCACCACTTCAACAGAAAAGAGTAACTTGATAATGTAGCAGAGGTTAATCACAAAACTGATTTTCAAATATGGGTCAAAATTGTTCAAAAGTTGTTCAAAGATATTACAGAAATGGAAAGATGTTTATAATTTTCCTTCTCTCTATCCATCTAGCTATAGGATTCTCCAAGAAAAACAGGAGTTTTATTTTTAATGAGTAATATAAGCAATCAAATGTGAATCAGCCATTATGCAAAGATACTGCCCAAGATAAACTTCCTGATGAATGTGGCCTTTCAAAAGAAGTATGGATGAGCATCAGCCTTATCCAGGTAAATAAAATATAGTAAACAGATAAAATACAGTTAATGAAAGTCCATAGAGTACTCCATTAGTTTATCTAGACATACAAAATAGATGCTTGCTTAAAAACAAAAACAAAAAAATAATACTGTCATAATTATCAGATACCAAAGTGATCGACATTTTTAGTATCTTCAAGGAAGCCCAACTATGAAGGATAAGACTGGTTTGAAACCCAAAGTCTGTGTACTTTTCTACTGGAAATGATAATAGTGAAATTTGATTAACTTTTTTTTTTTTCAATCTTCTCTATCTATGAAACAGTAGGTAATGGTATTTTTCAGGAGAGCCAGCATTCTGGCAGAATAGAAAAGAATGTTAAAAAAAAAAAAAAAAAGTATAAGATCAGACAGATTATTTTGAAAGTCTGCCAAAATAAAATACCAAAAGATCTGAATTTATGGTGAGACCATCATTAAAAGAGTATGTCACTACCAACAGAAAAGTAACTCAAAATTGAAAAATCAAACATATCTTTACATTTCCTAAAATCAACTGAAAAGATTTTTTTGATCGTATCTTTACAGTCATTGGATATTCAAAAGTTGGGCTCTGGCAACCACAGCACAGCTGAGGCATGAAAATGAGTTTGTTAGATAAGTTGGTTCAACTGCAGGGGGAAAGGTGGGAAGAAAGTGGCATTTAAATATTGAAAATCTACAACTGAAAATGAAGCTGCGTTTGGAAGTACATAAACACATTGGAAGTGTTTAAATTAAAAAAACTTGCATATTGAAATTGGGGTTCATGATGGGGTGGGGGAGGTCCTGGGAAAGACCCTAATGCAGTTTATAATAGCATATCCTAGTGACTACACTTTGAAGTGGTGGTTCTAATGAACCCTCAGGAAACCAAAATCTCTGCTTGCTTATTTTTACAGTGATCTGAAGTAAGAACTCAAAATTCTCTACTTAACAGTACATAAAACTAAAAATTCAACAGAAGAAGATGAATTTTCTTAGATCGTCATAGCGCTAAGTGGTCAGACTGCTAGTTGACCAGAACTTGGTCAAGATAAATTATTTCTGATGGGGTAGGTAGGTCACATGCTGAAAAGTAGTTCAACACAACTGACCTGAAAAAGCATTATGACCTAAGAAGCACCTTCTTTTCCAACCCCAGTTTTCACATCTCATGGAACCACTGCAGGTTACTCCTATTAACGTTAAGCAGAGGAATGTACTCATATCAAAAGGACCACAAAGCAGGGCAAGTTGACAGAAGGCAGACAACAGGCAGGACAAGCTGCTCTATCTGAATACGATAATCACTATACATAACCCAGATTCTCCATCTCGCTCCTGTACCGCTGTTCAGACACCTTGCTTTTATGCTGCTTGCTCTCTAAATGCTGCCGGAATTCCATTTCTTCACCAGCCCCAACATTACACATTGAGCAGTAAAACTGGCCGCTGGGGGTAACACACATGGCCAAATCACGTGGAATTCTCTGCCGAGAGCGGGGATTGAAGTAGGGACCTGCTAAAACAAGAGATAAAAGTAATGTATTCACTTCAAAATATAGACTAAGTGAATGATGGTCTGGCCAATTATTACTGCAATGTGTAATTCTAAACTCAAATTATAAAATTCACAGATTCTTAGTTTCAAATGAATGTGAATTTAATAGATTTTTAAATTTACAATTTTATACAGGTTCAATCTAAAAGATAAAATGAATCCTCCAACTATTGTCAGAAAGGCTACTTTATTCTAAATGTCTATCTCTCTGAAAAAGTAAATAACACTTATAAAAATACTTTTTTTTAAAGTTCCAAGTATTACATTAAAGTCTTATAATTATGCTCTTTAACCCAAAAGTTGTAATTCTAAGAATTTTTCCTAAGGAAATAGCGATAAATTTTGCACAGAGATTTACCAGCAAGGATGTGTATTTCAGCAATGTATAAAAAGCAAAAATTGATGGGGGTGGGGGCAGAATCCAAAAGGGATTGGAAAAAAATATGGTAATGAATGCAATGGAAAACTAGGTAATACCTAAAAATAATGCCATAAAAAACTCTTTAGTTACATGGAAATATGATTAAAATATGCTATTAAGGGAAACAAGCATATCACAAAACATGATCCCATTTCTATTTTAAAGAAATAATATATATAAAAAGACATACACAAAATGACATATACAAAAATGTTGGTGTGATTACTGATCATTTTATTTTCTTTTTATATAAGTGATTTCTTAAGTTGTTACCACAGCTCATTAATTTTCTTTTCTACTTCAACAATAATAATTTAAGGCTTTTCTCAAAATACTGCTGTCAGTGCATCCTGCAAGTTTTGATATGGTATTTTCATTACTATTCCGTTTTAAGAATTTTAAACTACCAACATCATTTCCTCTTTGGTCTATGAGTTATTCAGAGTGTTTTAAAATTTTTCAAATAGAAATTTTGTTTGTTTTTTATATTTCTGGCATATATTGATTGTTCTGGTATTGATTGTTCTCTGGTCAGAGAACACAGTCTATATGCTTCAATTTTTGACAAGTGTTGTGACTGCTTTATCCCTAGTATGATACATTCATAGTTCATATATTCTTGAAACAAATGTCTATATCCTATTTAATGGTTATAGGGTTCTACATATGTTCAATAAATCAATATTGTTCACTGAGTTGTTTGAAACGTTACTACTTTTCTGTTTACTTGGCCTATCAATAACTGCAATCTTGAAATTCTGAAATCTCTACTATGATGGTAGATTTGTCAACATGCTACTAAAATTCTACCAATTTTTGCTTTATATACTTTGGGAATTTTTAATTTGGTAAGTATAATTTTAAGTTGTTATATCTTACCCTCTCTATCCCTAACAATGCCTTCTGTCCTGAAAATTTATTTTATATAATATTACTATAGCTATCCCAGCTTTCTTCATTTTAGTTGAGTTTCTTTTGTCCAATCTGACAATCTCTGTCTTTTAAACTGGGAATATAGTAAAATGAGGAACTACTGCCTACTATCGACAATGAGAAAACAGAAACTATTCCTATGAACACGCAGTTCTGAAATGAAGGCATATATCAGAATCACTGAGGAAACATTTTCAAAACACACATAATGTGTGAGTCCCAACCCATATTTACTGGTTGAAATCTAGGCACAGTGTATTTTGTTAAAAAATAATAATAAATAAAAAAACAAAAACAAATAGA
>PVKH010027458.1:0-13011 GCA_004027955.1 Chaetophractus vellerosus | reverse complement strand
TTTTGATGCTGGAGTTTTGAGCTGGAGCCCAGGAAGTAAACACACAGGAGAAGAACACTGAGGGATAGAGACAGCTCCACAGACATGGCAGAGGCCCCAGGAAGAGAGACGTTCACCTGATAGTCTAAACTGACCTTGTAGAGAGAAGCAAGCCTGAGTCCAGAGAGAATTGAGCTCAAGGGAGAGAAACAAAGCCTAGAGAGCCTGATGACCTGCAGCTGATATTATAAGAACCTGGGACCATGGAGCTTTAAGAGGAAGAGGAAGGTTGAATGTCGGCAGCCATCTTGCTTCAACATGTGGCAACAGACTTTGGTGAGAGAAGTAACTTATGCTTTATGGCCTGGTAACTGTAAGCTTCTACCCCAAATAAATACCCTTTAAAAGAGCCAACAGATTTCTGATATTTTGCATCAGCACCCCTTTGGCTGACTAATACAGCTGCCATTTTCCATTTGCTCTTATCTCCCTGACAGTGAAGGGATTTTTTATATTTTGATGTCAGTATATTTTCTTTTATTTTTGAATTAAGAAATAAAATTGGTCTTCATTATAAACTCTCTGAAGTTCCTCCAATTTCTTTATGTTTTCCAAGTAAATATACCTTTCCCTTGTCCTGGGATGACACACTGTTAAATTATGAATACATTTTTGTCCTACCTTTTTTTTTTTAACCTTGTATTTGAAATGGAGTTATGATTCCTTTGAAATCAAGCTGGTATTATGCTTCATCACAATACAAACACTTACCTTACATTGTTTTTATGTTCTCTTACATCTCTGTTTCTACAGACTTTCAGCCCTAATCATGGGGCTCTGATATCATTGTGACTTTTGACAGGAAAAATTCAGGTTGCTCAGCATTGAGGGTACTGAGAAGCTGCTGGTTTTACTGTCTTTTTCTGCTTTGGTTCTGTGACTGAGCCCCTCCTTGTACTCTAGTTTCAGTATCAAGGATACTCCTCTCCTATACTTTCATGTCTGAATCATAGGCATGATAACTTTGCCATGTGCTTCAGTTTCTCAAAAACAACTCTCCTCAGACTCCCACACTCTTGCTACTAAAGGCCTGTTCCTTGTTTTAAACCAGGTGGCTAAGTCCCAGTTCTCCTGCTCAGAGGCTTCCCAAAACAAACAGTGGTGCTGAGACCCTGACTGCCACTCCTTACAGGGAAGGGCATATTGCACTGGGCAAGAGGTTTACGTTCGAATAGACTTGAGTTAAAAATCCCGGCTCTGATACTGTAGTAATCAAGGTTCTCTAGGGAAACAGAACTGACAGGAAATATCAGTAAATATTATGAGATTTTATAAAATGGTCACATGACTGTGGGGACACAAAAGTCCAAATTCTGTAAAGCAGGCTGCAAGCTGTGAACTCCGCTGGAGGTTTTCAATGAATTCCCCAGGAGAAGCTCACTGGCTGAAGTAGAGGTGGAAGTTCTTCCTTCTGACTGGTGAAATTTTCGTTTCTCCTTTTAAGGCCTTCAACTGATTGCTGAAGGTAATCTCCTCAGTTGATTGTAGATATAATCAGCCATAGATGCAATCAATTTACTGATGATTTAAGTCCACAAAATATCCTCACAGTCACAATTAGGATTAGGCCAGTGCTTTCTTGACCAAACAATGGGGCACCAATACCTGGCCAAGTTGACACATGAGCCTAAACCATCACAGACACTTACAAGCTTGGTCCTATTACTCAACCTGTTTGGGTGTTATTTTTCTCATCTGTAGTGGAGGGTGATAATGACTGCCTTGTAAGCTTACATGAGAATTAACTGAGAAATTGTGAAAGCTCCCTTTATAGCCCATATTCCCACTTGATGAATTACCCTAACCAGACCTTAATCCGGCTGATTGTACCTTCTTGCCTGTGGACTTTCTGCCCAAACTTATACTTTCTCCATAATCCTCCAATGACCCAGTTCCTTCCCATCTGACCCCTCCTATTGCCTCCAAGGTTTTTGTTCCAATTCTCCAATCCTGGTTTTCACACATCCTTGTTAATATGTGAGGGTCCAAAGCAACTTAGAAGAGAGAGCCAAAATGCAGCCTACCCACTGAAATAACTCTATGTATGGCATCTAACAAGGCCTCTTTGATTAAGATGAGACAGTCTATCCACTCCAGAAGAAAACAGATGCATTCCAAAGCCAGAAGGCGTGAATAATTAAAGCTAGTAGTTTGGAATTTTTAAAGATATGTTTTGCTCCTGAATTTAATTCAACTCAAAATGTACATCTTTACTAATAATGATGATAAAGTAGATAAAATAGTAACTTATACTGTGCTAGGTGCTCTTCTTGCACAATCTCAGTTAATTAAAATAAACCTATTTGGCAGATACTATTGCTGTCATCATGTTACAGATGAGTTCACTGAGGTATAGAGAGATCAGGTAATTTGTCCAAGGTCCCTCAACTAAGAGGACCAGTTTCAGTCCTTGGATCTTAACTCAATAACTCATACCCTAGTGGTTAATGCTATACTGGATCCCGCTTAGTTATTAATGATGCATATGAGCTGTTGATAAGTTTTGTCTGACGCTAAGAGTCTTTTGTCTTCAGATCTTCCTGTGTGCCACTGATTCCTGGAAGATTCACTATTACCTTGGACAGGGGTAGAACAGCTTGGATAGCTGGAGTCCTGGGGTAAATTTGTAGTAGCAGCTCAGGGGAATGAAACAAAATAAAAATCAAACGGTTCCTGGTACCAGAATATAACTCTATGACTGGTCGGTTCAGAATCTATTTTTCTAAAAACCTAGACACCTTTCCTGGGAACATCCCATTCCAGAACATGTTACCAGGTGAATGCACATCACAATAGCTTTTAAAGATGATCAATGCCACCAAGAATGTTGACCTTCAATTGTCTTGCAGATTAGTAACTGCCAGACTCACAGTTATTCAATAACTGAAGCTTTTTCTGAGCTGACCATGGTAAGTGACCACTCACCTGCACATTGAAGGACTCAGAGCCTGGGCTATGTAAAAGGGGATTTTAAGGAATTCCATCAGAGAATGAGCCCAGGGTCTTTTCCCATTTTCTTACCCTCAAAGCCTTCATGAGGTACCTCACTACACGTGCTCAAGGTGCTGCAGTTAGTCAACTACGTACAGTTCCTCCTTATGAATTTTCTTCATATGAAATAATTAATACCTTGGAAATCCAGAGACTAACATAAAAGGCAATATAGATATACAAATCATGATGATATATGGCAAGGCTGTGATGAATGGTCTAAGAAAGAGAAGTATCCAAAGGAGAGACTGGCTACTTCCTCTTGTTGGTAATCAATGAAGGCTTCACAAAGGAGGTGGCATTTTAATCTAGAGGTCACAAAATGGAGACCACGGTCTAAATCTAGCCTTTAGATGGATGAGAAGGAAAAGTAAACAGCCTGAATCAGGCATCTAACAGTCGTGGAATTTGTATGGAAAAAACTCTTAGCTCCAGGTTTGTTGCAATGAGAAGTGCATAAATGAAATGAGAGGTTGAATTTGAAATGTGGGCCAGGACTAGATTATGACAAACTTTGCCAAGGAATTTGAATTTTCCTTCTTATTGAATATAAGCCATAAGAGGGTTCTCACAATATAAAATTGATCTGTAACTCTCCTGCCCTTGTCTCCAAGACAGCATTTGAGAATGATGGAGGTGAAATTATAAAAAGACTTATAAGTCATTCCTGCCTATTCAGTGACATTATTAGGTTACCAGGAGGGTTATCATTATGGGAGCAGGAAAATGCCAAGTTGATTGGCAGATGCAATTTTTTGTGGTAAGCCAAGAAATAAGCACATCTTTTTTTTTTAAGATTTATTTTTTATTTTATTACATATGCCTCCCTTTCTGCTTGTTCTTGCTGTGTTCATTTTTGTGTTCCTCTGTGTCTGCCCGTCTCCCCCCCTGCAGCGACCCACCGAGTCAGCTCACCACACGGCGGCCTGCCTGCTCGCAGCAGCTTGCCCTGCTCGCAGGGGCTTGCCCTGCCCACGGCAGCTTGCCCTGCCTGCAGTGGCTTGCCTTCTTAAGGCTGTCTGCCCACTCAAGGAGGCCCCGGGAACCGAACCTGGGGCCTCCTATGTGGTAAACTGGCACCCTACCAACTGGGCTACAGCCAGCCCCATAAACACATCTTAAATGGTACATTATTGGGAATAAAATGCATTTTTGGTGGGCTTTACTTTTAGTACAGTACACAAGTGAAGATTCCTGAAGGAGCCAGCTCTGAACCATGGCTCTTCCAGAACAAATAACACCTACCATCCTTCTTGCTCTTTTCTAACCCAGCCAGTCTCCATTTGCATTGCTCTAGGTTGGAAGAACTCTGCCTTTTGTCCTCACTTAATTTTCATTTAATATTCCAATTATGGGTCTTGTTGATCTGCTCATGGGCAGTTTTCCAGGAGACCTGTCTCACTTTGTGTAGATTAAGTCAATTATGCTAACTAGGTTTCATTGGCAGCACATGTAGGACCCAATTATTACTGAGGCTTTCTACTTCTCATTCTTGATTTAGATTTATAGCTTTTTCCAGTAATCACCCCTCTTCTCCTTGTACCCCTCTTTGTCTGGGCTCAGATCCTCCTAATTCTTTTGTCCCCCCTTCCTCAAGAGTGGTGAATTTGGCATTGCCATTTCAGAGGGAGTACAGATTGTTTGAACACAAAGTTCCATTGACTACATCTTGGAGCCACAGACCTTAGCTGACTTTTCCAGAATGTGACGAAACCACTGAACCAGGAGCGAGGAGACCTGGCTTTTAGCTCTGACTTTGCTAGTAACTCCCCATAGTGGACATCTGTAGCCTGTATATCCAGTATCCATTCTCCTCTCCCCCTTCCCGATATCATCCAAATTTCCTGGTCATGAGATTCTGGTGAACTTTCCCTACCTGCAGCTCTAGGGTGAGACCTTAACTGGCTTAAAGCAGTCTGCATATTGTTTCACTGACCACAGTGATGAGCTCATAGATGTACTAAGCCAGGTGAACCAGGGCCCAAAAGACCAACCTCTGTAGTTTTGGTTGAGTTATTAGAGAAATAGAATCCTAATAAGGAAGCATGTAGTTCTGGGATGTCTTAAGACCCATTTTGGTACAATAACAGGTGAGCCTGTGGAGAAAGAAAAAGGGAGAAGGAAAGAGAGGAGGAAGGGAGGGATGGAGGGGAGAGAGGAGAGAAAGGAGGGTGGGAAGAGAGAGAGGTATCTAATGCCAATCTCATCATGTGGGTACCAGATCAAGTCTTATCCAAAGCTAGATATACTTCTGTACTATAATTACATGAACCAATAAATTCATTTTTTGCATGAGCCAGTTTGTATTGAGATTTCTATTTCTTGTAACTCAAGTCATATGAACTCCTTTGTGGCATTTAGTGAGTTACTTTCCCTCTCTGAACCTCACTTTCCTCATGTGCCACAAAAGGGGCTGGGCTGGCTAAAGCCCATTCTATCTCTCACCTTCTTGATTTTTGCTACCAGTCCTTTACAATGCACTTGACAACTTTCCCTCATGAGAAAGGAAGAATATGTGAGCGCAGATTCTCCTCATTTTATTGTACTTGGGGCACAGGTGAGTCAGAAAAGGCCACTTGGAGGGAAATATTTTCAGCTAAGTCCTGAAGAATGAATGACAGTGAAGCTGGCAAAACATGGTGTGTACTCTCCATGCAGTGGGAGTATTCAGTTGTAAATGGGAGATTTGTGGACAGGTTGACTTTTGATGTCATAATTTAAAGATTAGCATCTGTCCAATCTTGAACTCCACACGTCCTCTCCTTTCCCCCCATCTGCCTTCATAAACATCCTCCTCTCCCCCATATATACATCTTCAATTTCTACTGTGACTACAAGTTCCTTGAGGATAGAGGTCATGTGTTAATCAACTCTGTGCCCTTGCAGTGCCTAGTGTAGTGCTCTCTCTGCACACAATGAGTTGAATTCCAAGTGGCAGAGCAACATGAGTCTTAAAATTGGTAAAAAGCATAACAACCTTGGACAATGAAATGGAGAGACAGAACTGGCTGAAGTGTGAGCTCAGGTGCAAGAGAGGAGGAAATGGGGCTGCAAAATTAGGTTTGGGGAGAGCCTCAAATGCAAGATAAGGTATTGGTGCCATAAGTCAACTTTATAGAGGGGATTAAATAATAAGGTAATGAAAGGGCCCATTTGTGCAACCACAATACATTCAGTCCTTTTAAGTATTCAGGCCACTGACAGATCACTTGGCAACAGGGGAGTTGTGTGAGCTGAGAATACATTATGCTCTGGAGACAGCTTGGGAAGTTTCAGGTTTTAGCTTTTTTTTCTTGGAAACATTGCAAGAATAATCAGTTATATATTTAGGCTCATTCCCCACAGGTGTGGACAATCAAGTTGCTGGTAAAAAGGGGAATTCAGGGTACGAATGGAGCCAATTCAGACGTTCTAGGGACTTACCCAGAATAAGGCAAGCTCAGCATTGGTTTGCTCCTCCCACCAAACATACACACACACTTACACACACACACAGTGTGTTTAACATTTCTTTCTTATCCAAATCCTCAGAGGTACCTGGAATGTGATTAGTTGCCCATGTTTGTTAACAACCCTTTCAACTCAACATATTGTTCACCCTCAACCCTAATCTTCTTCCGGACGCCTGCATTTCTACTTCCCTTCTGTTTCTAACAAGACACTAATTATCTTCCAGGCCTGAAAATTGAGAGTCATCTTAAACTCCACCGCCCACACTATTTAAATAGTCTCCACGTCTTACCAATTTCAACCTCATCATCTTACCCTTACTCTGATAACTCCACGTTCATACTTTCATAGAGGCTCATCTGAATAAATGTTACAATCATTCACATAGCCTTATTTTGAAACAATCTCAAATTTACAGAAAATTTAAAACAGTACAAAACCCTTTCTTCCCCCCAACCATTTGAGAATAAGTTGCCAATATGATATCCCATTACCCTTGGGTACTTTAGTAACCACAATACCCAAAATAAATCATCAAATTCAGGAAATTAAAATGGAAACATTACCACAATCTAAACTTCCAACTCCATTCAAGTTTTGGTAGTTGTTCCAATGTCCTGTATAGTAAAAGGATCCAGTAAAGGTGACACATTGTATTTAATTGTCATGTCTCTTTAGTCTTCAGTCTATAACATTGTCTCAGTTTTATGACTTTTATGACCTTTACACTTTTGAAGATTACAGCCCACTTATTTTGTAAAATGTCCCTCAATTTGGTTTGTTTGATGTTTCCTCATAATTAGACAGCTTAATCATCTTTGACAAAAATATCACAGAAGGGATGCCATGTGCTTCCCATTGCACCTTATCGGATGGCACATGATTATGATTTGTTCCATTACTGGTGATGTTAACCTTGATAATTTAACAAGGTGGTGTTTACCAAGATTCTTAAAGTTATCTTCTTCTCTTTGTGATTAGCAAGGTTTTGGGGGGTGGGGGGGGGAGGAGTACTTGAAGACTATGTAAATATTCTATTTTGCCTCAAAATTTCAATGTATTTGTTTATATCAGTATGGACTCATGGATTTCTATTTTAGTCAATCAGTTATGATTTGTTACTATCATTTATTTTTGATGTCAAATTACCCTAGATTTGCACAGTGGGAACCCCAACAAGGTGGTGTCTGTGCACTTTTGACATGACCCTGACTTTTTTTTTTGTAATATTTTCTTACTTTCTGGCACAAAAGCTATGTTTATCCTGTATTTGCCCTGCCCCAGCCCTGAAATCAATCATTTCTTCAATAATTCATCGTTGCTCTTATTGGAGAATGGTATTTAGAAACCAAGATTGGGATACTAGGTGTGTTTGTTGATACTAGGGTTTCACTGATTCCAGACCTTTGCAGTAAAAGCCAACGGTCTTGTGATCACGGTGAAACTCAGTAGATTGACAGCCTGCAGGGGAAAGAACAGGGTTGAGTTCCTTCAAAGCCCAATTTCCAGAAAATTAATTATTTTATCTGTCTGGTGGTTACCTGGAAGACTCAATTCACAGGCTGTCTTTATTTGACCTGACTTGGAGATCACCCAGTATGAGAAGCCTTTTACCTAGATGCATTTGTTGAAAATAATCGGAGGCAACTGTTAAATATTGTGATGCTTCATATGTAGATAACAATAGATACAAACAATAGGCTAACCAAAAAGTTTAAAAGGAAAAGCTGGGTAATGTGACGTCCATAGGGGGCTTCAAAAAGCTCTAACATATTCCTGGGAATCTAAAAGACTATGCATGCACAGGGCTATGTGCATGCCCAGGGCAGTGCACATGCACATCAAAGACCTGAGAAGGCCCTAAACTCTCACCACTGCTAACGTCCAGGCTCTGCCCAAGGAGGAAATGAAAGCTGAGAGAGAGTTGTAAATTGCCTGGATGAGTGCTGAAGACATACCCAACACACACATAAATTCCCCCTGGGAGAATTATTAGGCTCTAGGAATTTAAGAAAATTTCCCATTTCATTCTATGAGGACAATGCTACCCTGATACCAAAACAAAAGTCATCACAAGAAAAGAAAATTAAAACCAATATTCTTTATGAAATTGTTGCAAAAATCCTCAACAAATTACTAGGAAACTGAATCCAGCAATAGATGACAAGGATTATACATGACCAAGTAGAATTTAACCCAGGAATGCAAGGTTTGTTCAATATAAGAATGTTAATTGATGAAACATGTGAATGTTAATATGATGTATTCCATCTTAGTGGAATAAAGGGAAAAACCACATGATCATCTCAAAAGATACAGAAAAAGCATTTGAAAAAATCCAAAATCCTTTCATGATAGAAACACAACAGGAATATGGAATAGAAGGGAACTTTTTCAACCTAATAAAGGGTATGTATAAAATAAGTTAACATTAATACTTTAAGGTGAAAAACTGAAATCCTTATCCCTAAGATATTGAACAAGAAAAAGACGTGCATACATTCTTGCCACTTCTGTTCAACATTGTGCTGGAGGTTCTAGTCAGAGCAATTAGGCAAAAAAAAAAAAAAAATGACATCCAGTTTGGAAAAAAAGTAGTAAAATTATCTCTATAATTTTCTATTTTCTATAGAAAATCCTAAGATATTTACAAATTACTATTAGAGTTGATATACACAAGTTCAACACAACTTTTCGATGCTAGATCAATATACTAAAATCAGTTGTATTTCTATAAGCCTGTAATGAACAATCCAAAAATGAAAATAAGAAAACAATTTCTTTTACAATATCATCAAAAGTAATAAAATACTTAAGAATAATATTAACAAAAGAACAAAAGAAATGCATGACCTGTATGCAGAAAACTACAAAACATTATGGAAAAAATTAAAGAAGACCTAAATAAATGAAAAGACTTTCCATGAGTTTGGACTGGAAGACTTAATATTCTTAAAATGACATTATGCCTCAAAGCAATCTATAGATTCGGTGCAATCCATATAAAATGTCAGATGGATTCTTTGTAGAAATGAGCAAGCTGATTTTAAGTTCATATGGAAATTCAAGGGACCTAGAAGAGCCAAAACAATCTTGAAAAAGAACAAAGTCGGAGAACTCACACTTCCTGATTTTAAAAAATTACTACAAATCTATAGTAATTAAGACTTTATTTATTACTTGGTCATATAATTTCACCAATATGTGCTCATTTATTCATCTTTCAGAACACTGGAAAAATAATTGTTTGTTTTTAGGATTAAGTGAGATAAATGTGCCTGGACAGGGTTGTTTTTTTTTAAAGCCATGCATTCATAATTTGTTAAGTTGCCTTTTGTCTGTAATTTTATTTTTTGAAATTGAAATAAAGTTTTAAAAAGTACTCTATGGTATTCTCACAGGATAAACATATAGATGAGTGGAACAGAATTGAGTGACAAGAAATAAACCTATACATTTATGGTCAATTGATTTTTCAACAAGAGTGCCAAGAAAATTCAGAAATAGTATTTCTGAATAGAGGGAAAGAAATAGTGCTTTCAGGTTGGAACAACTGGATATCCAAAAGTAAAAAATGAATTTGAAACTTTCTCTCACACCATATACAAAAATTAAATTCAAAATGGATCAAAGATGTAAATGCAAGAGCTTAAATATAAAACTGTTAGAGAAAACATAGGTATAAATAGTTGTGACCTTTGGTTAGACAATGGCTTCTTAGATATGACACCTATGATAGGTTGAATTATGTACTGCAGAAAAAATCATATTCAAATCTTAATCCACATTCCTGTGGGTGTGAACTCATTATAAATAGGACCTTTTGAAGATGTTATTTTTAAATAAGGTGTAGCCAACTGAGTCAGGATAAGTCTCAATCCTATTGCTGGAAGGTTTATGAAAGAGAAAACCATGGAGAAGAGTTGGAAGCCAGAATTCAATGAGAGCTAGAAGAGAAAGGAGAGGACATCATCATGTGATGAGAAAGCCAAAGAATCCAAGGATTGCTTGCCAACTAGAACACTGTTGACTCCAGGAGGAAGCAAGCCTTCTAGCCTCTGGAACCATAAGACAATAAATTCCAGTTATTTAAGACAACCCACTGTGTGATATTTGTCATAGCAGCTGGTAAACTAAGACAACACCTAAAGCATAACCAGCTAAGTATTCCTTAGTATACATTTAAAAGGATGGATTTTATGGTATAGGAAACATATCTTAGTAAAAAGTAATTGACTATATATGAGTAGGTCTATTTCTGGACCCTCTCTTTTGTTCCATTGATTGATGTGTCTGTCTTTTCAGCACAGCGCAATGTCTTGTTTCCTGTAGCTTTATGTTTTAAAATGACATAGTGAGTCCTCTAATTTTTTCTTCTTGGTCAAAATTATTATGGATGGTGACTTTGCCTTTCTTTTTTTTAAGATTTATTTATTTTTATTTATTTATATATCCCCCTTGCTGCTTGTTCTTGCTGTGTTCATTTTTGCTTTTGTGTTCTTCTGTGTCTGCTTGTCTCCCCCTGCTGCGGCATCCCGCCGAGTCAGGTCATCGCGCGGTGGCTTGCCTGCTCATGGTGGCCTGCCTTGCTTGCAGAGGCCTGCCTTTGCTCGTGGTGGCTTGCCTTTGGTCATGGTGGCCTGCCTTGCTTGCGGCAGCCTGCCCTGCCCGCGGCGGCTTGCCCTGCCTATGGCGGCTTGCCCGCTCGTGGCAGCTTGCCCTTTTGAGGCTGCCTGCCTTCTCGAGGAGGCCCCGGGAAACGAACCCGGGGCCTCCCATGTGGTAAACCAGGGCTCTACCAATTGAGCCACAGCTGGTTCCCTGACTTCGCCTTTCTATTTGTATTTTAGAATCTATGAAAAGTCTTGTTGGGATTTAGATTGGGATTGCATTGAATCTACAGATCAATTTGGGGATATTGATATCTTAACAACATTGTGTTTTCAAATACATAAACACATATTATCTCTTAAACTTTCATCATTGCTTTGTGGTTTTCACCATACAGTTCTAGACAATATCTGGGTATTTCATGGTTTGGGATGCTACTGTAAGTTGTGCTTAGTATCAATTTCTAGTTGTTCCTTGCTAATATATAGAAATATGATTGATTTTTTAATATTGTCCCTAGATCCTGCTTATTAGTTCTAATAGCTTTTTGGTAGATTCTTTAGGATTGTCTATGTAGACAACCATGACTTCAGCAAACAGAGACAGTTTTATATTTTCTTCCAATCTTTTTGACTTTTCTTTCTTCATCTTTCCTTATTGTACTGGTTAGAACCATGTTGAAGAGGTGGGGTGAAAACAAACATTCTCATATTGTTTTAGATCTTTGGTGGAAAGAATTTAGTCATTTATCATTAAAAATGATGTTTATTATAAGTTTTGTCTTTAAAACAACCCTTTATTTGGTTGAGTAATTGCCTCTTATTCCCAAACACTTATTAGTAGCTGAAAATTTTTGTCATAAAAGGGTGTCAAATTTCATCAAATGCTTTTTCTACCTGTACTGAGATGATTATGTGATTTTTCTACTTCAATCTGTCAAATGGTGAATTGCATTGTTTGAGGTTTGAAGGTACTTTCAACCTTGTATTCCTAAAATAAACTCTACTTGGTTATTATCCATTATGGTTTTATATATTACTGAACTTGATTTACTAACATTTGGTTAAATATATTTTGTGTCTATGTTCTGAGGTAAATTTGTCTGTATTTTTAGTTTTGTTATGAAGGTAATGTTGACATCATAAAATAAATTGGGAAGTGTTTCCTCTTCTTTTGTTTTCTGGAGGAGTGTGTGTAGATTAGATATTAGGTGTTCCTTATACTTTTGATAGAATTCACCAGTGAAGCCATATATTCCTGGAGTTTTCTTCTTCAATGGATTCAATTTCTTTAATGATATTGACTATTCAGAGTATTCATTCTTGGGTAGGCTTAGGTAATTTGTTCATTTTATCTAAGTAGTCAAACTTAAGGTCATAAATTTGTCCATAAAATCCCCTTATTATCTTTTTTGTGTTTTTAAAATAAAGTTTTATTTTAATATTATAGACTCACATGCAAAAAGCAGTTGTAAGAAGTAATACAGTGAGATTTCTTGAACCCTTTTCTCATTGTTCCCCAATAGTGACATCTTACAAAACTCTAATACTTTATCACAACCAGTTAATTGATATTGATATAATTCCATAATCTTATTCATATTTCCCCAGTATATAGGTACTCATATATGTATGTATTTAGATATTTAGTTCCATGTATGTAATTTTATCACAAGTACAGATTTGTGCATACACCATTGAAATCAAGATACGGAACTAACCTATCACCACAAGGATTTCTCTCATGTTGCCCTTTATTTTTTTTTTTTAGGATTTATTTTTTATTTATTATATATGCTCCCCTTTTTGCTTGTTCTTGCTGTGTTCATTTTTCTCTGCATTCCTCTGTGTCTGCTTGTCTCCCCCTGCTGGGGCGACCTGCTGAGTCAGCTCACTGGCGCAGCAGCCCACCTGCTGGTGG
>PVKH010027457.1:0-13010 GCA_004027955.1 Chaetophractus vellerosus | reverse complement strand
ATCACCCCAAACAGAGAGCATCCTGAGGGCTTTGGAGATATCCAGGTCCTATATCAGGGCAGATAGCCCCAGAGTTTGGTGCCTTACTAGTGGGCCCTAATTTGGAATCCTTGCTCCTAACAATGACAGAGTCTGACCGAAATATATCTTCACTGCACATGGTCCATCTGTCTCTTCTATTCAAACCTATATTCGATGCCAGAGTTTTAGGTATACTTTCATAGACCGGAGACTATAGGCTGTCCATGTGCCAACTGGGTCCAGAGACTTTGTGGACCTGCAACTCCTACTCTACAACTCAATGGACTCACCCAGGACACCTAGTTGGGAGTTGATGATGGACGACGGCTATGCTGGGGAATGGAGAGAGCCTGCAGCTGCATGCAGGATAATCTCTTCCATCATATCCACGGGATATAAGCCCCCTCTCACTTGGTGGTGGAGGGAACATCAACATCCCAGACTCCACGGGATTGGGGGAAGAACTATGGACTAGAATGGACTTCTTGGTGTCCTGCTATAGACTTGTGATATATGCAATGGAAGAAATTGCAAAATTATGTGGAGCCAGGGTCACTGGACACTTTGGGGGCAGGGAAAGGGAAGGGCAATTGTAATGCAGGGTTTTTTTGGGACTTGGGAATTGTCGTGGGTGATGTTGCAATGGAGGTTGTGGGCCATTTTGTATCATCATGTATCATGCGGAACAGTGTGGCAGAGACCGTCGTCTACAGGCTGAACTGTGATCTATGCTTGATGGCAAAGCCCCAAAATGTGTATATCTATCACAGGCGTTATGCCACACTGAGGAGGGATGTGTATGTGAGAGGTTGTGGGAGGTGTGTGGGGGGGTGGCATATGGGTACTCCTGGAATTTCTGTGTAACATTTATGTAATCAATGTATCCTAAAATATATATATAGATATATAAAAAATTAAAAATAAAATAAAATAAATAAGATGGCAAAGTTCTAAACCGGGAGTCATAAGGTCTAGGTTCTTGCTCCCACAGCTGCCTAACAAACCCTAAGGAATTTCACTTTCATCATCTGTTTGTCCAAAAAGCAGAAATAATAACATCAAGGATACCATTAAAATTCCCTTTTCATAACACTCTTTGTACTTATAATCATTTTTTCAATATCTGTCTTCCCATTAAACTAAGATGGTTAAATAAAAATTACATGCTAGCCGTATATGTAGCTTTAAATGTCCTAGTTGTCAATAATGAAAAATAAAAAATTGAGAGTGAAATTAATTTTAATTGTGCATTAGTCAGGGTTCTCGAAAATACAGAACTGACTGGCTATGTATCTAATATCTATATTTATATCATCTATATCTATACCTATATCTCTAAAATTAAATATATATAATATATAAATATTCAATGTATAAATATTATGAGATTTATTCTAGGAGTTGGCTCATGAGGCTGTGGGGATTGGCAAGTCTGAATGCCATAGGGCAGGCTGCAACTGGGAATCTGGTGAAGGTTTTTGATGAATTCCCCAGAAGACGCTGGCTGACTGAAGCAGAGAGAGAAATTCTCTCTTACTGCAGAAATCATGGGTCTCCCTTGAAGGCCTTCAGCTGATTGGATGAGACTTCTCTCATTGTTGAAGGCAATCTCCTTTGTTGACTGTAGATATAATCAGCCATAGATGCAGTCAACTGACTAATGATTTAAATCCATGAAATATCCTCACAGCAGCAATCAGGTCAGTGCTTGCTTGAACAAACAACTGGACACCATAACCTGGCCAAGTCGATGCATGTACCCAACCATCACAAGTACCTATCTCATAGGGTTGTGCTGAATATTGTTTGGGATATATCTCGAGGGGCTGTACGAGACAGATCTCACAAAAGCTTTACAAGTGCTTGCAGGGCACATAAAAAAATAGGATTGGTACATAACAAGTTCCAGTAAAATACGGCATGGTTGGTTGTGTTCTTGTTCTCCTCTTTACACCTGTCTTTGGTCAGTGTAAAAGCAAAGGGATAGATACCTTTGATTCTAAAAGTGATCCAAATCAAATATGGGGAGAATTCTGTTGTTTAAGATAGGATATGATCAGCCAACCGTCTGGGACCCTCCCCCTAATCAGCCTCACACAGGAGAAGTCTACGTGCATTCCTGGAAACTCTTTTCACACTTCCAGCCAATAGGGAACCGCATTTGCTTTCTAACCCACCTTCCTCCATTTCTGTTATTTGATGACTCTCCCTCGTCTCCTATCCTTTTAGTTCATGGACTAATCAAATACAGCATCTATCCATCAACTTTGGATATTCTCCTGAATCCTAGGAAATATAGAATTTTAAAGTCGATTTTTAAATAGATTTTAAAATCCCTACCTCACCCAAACTATAAAAACTAGACTATAAAGTGAAACTTTGGGGCCTCTGCATCATAAAAATTGGTCTGTTTGCCATGTAATGTTAGAGACTTACACTCTGCTTCTGAGTCATTTCCCAAGAAGCAGATATTGCATCATTTTCAGTATCAAAGTGAAGAACTAGCCCTCATGGCCCAGAGAGAAAAATGCTTTTGAAATATCAAAATTACAGTTTTTTTGTGATATAATGCTAGTTGACACCAGGGGTGGTCTTGGGAAAAAATAAAACAAACTGTTTTCACAAATTCAAGTGATCAAAAGAAATACATAATGCTTACATAAAGATTTAAACACTTTCATTTTCTGATAGAGAAACGAAAAATGATTAGAAAGTATAAAAATCATTACGGTCATACTGTATATTGTTGCCATTATAATACAAGCATTTTCCCAACCCTACAGTAGAACCTTACCAGGATTTATAACCCATTACTTCTGAAGAAAATCTCTAGTACTATTGAAAGAGGGTTGCATTTGCTTTATATGACTTAAATTTAGTTCTTTAAAACATCAAATACACATAGCACCTCATAAATATGGTACAAAATAATTTAACCAAACTCAAAATCATAGAAAAATACCTTGAGAGGTCAATGGATCCAGTCCTTTGACACCATATTGACAGTCCCCTAACTATTCCACTAATATCCTCCCTTATGACTGTATCACAGTGTTTTGGGAAGATAATCCAGAAGTAATTTTTAGAAGGTGATGCTAAAAATAACCTGGATTTAAATCACCTGCATCAAGAGGTTCTCTGCTTCTGACTCGATTCTGTTCTAAACTCTTCTTTATCTGCTCATAAAAATACAACCATTACAAAGATAAAGTCATCTTTTTGTGTATACAAACGCACTTAGCATCACTGATTCTGACACTTTTTTCTCCCTGCAGACCCTTTTCCCTACTTGAAGACATTCCTCATGATTTTTTAATTTTCCCCACAAGAAATTGCTAGAATTTTATTCTACCAAAAAGTTTCTGGAATTTAATTCACTACTTCTTGAAAATTGCAACTCTAATGAAAACTTTAAAACCAGACCTATTTTAAATCACCTGCTTTTTAAAAAAATCAGGTTTCCTTATAAGGATGGATGTAGCCCCCCTTTTGTTTATATATCTTCATTTGTGAAATGCTTCTCCCTTTTTCCATAGCCAGGTAGGGTGGGAGCTCCAGCTTCATTATTCTAAAGGAAGTACTGATGCCATCTGTTACTTAAATGGCTTTGCCAACACATGCCCCTGTTCTCCCAGGATTGCTATTCCAGTGAAATAAAATAAAACGAATGAATAGAGATGCCCAAGTTCTATATTAAAATGTCAACTCTGACCTTTGAAGATCAGAACAGCCAAAGACAGCCATGATTAATGGCCTTCTCAGCTTCCATGAGTAAGGAATCAAATTTATAAATTACAACCTGCAGGATGAAGAATAGAAGGTGTGTGATTACTTGACAAGATGTGGAAAGCATTCAAACCCAGCACTCTACACTCTTGTATATTACTTAATTGTGCCGGTTCAAAAAGCTGATTAGAATGTGGCTTGATCATTTTTTCATAAATTTTTATCACATTAATTTACATAATAGATAGATATTTTAAATGCATTAGTGATCAGATGTCATCCAGGAGGTTTCAGAAAGAGAAAATCTAGGCAAGAATCCAGGTAACTTAGCATGCGCTTCCAGTCACCACCTGAAAGTCTGTCAACATCTCTTCCCACCCAATCCCCAGAACAGGTTCAAGGGGACAGCGTGGATGCTTGGGGACATATCAAGCACCTCCCTCCAACACTGAGCTATGGACAGATGGCAACATCTTGGTCTTTGGCATGATGTTTATGGGTACAAAAGTCAAGTTGAAATAACCAAAGCCACCAATTACTGTTTTATAAAATATCACAATGCTAACAGATTCCAGTACCGGGGGAGGGAACTTAATAATCAGTTTCATTATTCACTCACCTCCTCCCCACACATACTTATACCCATGCACACACACTTATACCCATGCACACACACATATATGTGCAAGACAAGGAGCTCTTGGGGGGCAAGATGGTATTTTCCTCTTGGCACCTGAGTGTAAAATTAGAAGTTGGTGAATGGACTTCAATTCCCATCAGTATCCTCAATTTGATCATCTGTCTAATTTTCATGAAGCATTGGTCTGATCACTTTACACACCTCCTCCCATATTCCCAAATTCTGCTAATGTTTATCCACTTTCCACACACTCCTCAGGCAAGGCATTCATAATCTGCTCCAAATTCCTATTGTAGACCCATCTGTCCTTCCTCTTCCATAGGAATTCTACCCTTTACCAACCTAGATTCATCACTGCATATCACCAGTCCGCTGACCTCAGTGCAATTTCACACAGCAGCCCTTTTCCCTGTAACGTCTAACATACTTCCAATCTCAACTTTAGGGCCCATTTCAAAATCACTTTTTCCACAAAGTCTTTCCTGATAATTTCCCACTGGAACACATGTGATCTTTCTCTCCATTGAGGCCCCATCGTATTTTGCGTGGTCTTGGGGCATAGATCACATCTGGTCTTCACATTATAGCTATTAGTCCGTTGTTTTAGCACACATTACACTGCAAGGACCTTGGAGGAGGGATTATGACTTAAATAACGCCATAGGCGCGGCAGTGCCAAGCCAAGTGCATTACACATAGTAGATATGCTATATATACCTTTAAATAAATTTTATGCAATTAAAACAAGAATAAGTGGCCACATGACGTTCTAGGTACAAATTTTGAAACTATAATGAAATACTGTTTTCATCTGCTTTTTGGGTGAAGACAAAATATTATTATATATTTGACAAAAATCTAGGGAAACACAATTATGATACATTATTTATAGAAGTATAAATTAGTATATATTTTAGGTGGAGCAATTTGGCATATCTGTCAAAATGGCAAATACACATGCCTTTTGATCTAGCAATTCCATTTTAGGCATTTGGTCTAAAGTTATATGACTACACATTTGAAAATATATAAATACAAGGCTATTCATCGTAGCAAACGTTAGAATCAATATTAATATCTGTAACAGGAACTGGGATAAATAAATTACATCACATCCATATCATGAAATGCAATGCAACTTTTTAAAAAAGAAATAAAAAGTTCCCTCTGTACTATATGAAATGATCTTCAAGACACATTGTTAACAATAATTTAAAAATCAATGGAAATCAATATGTATTTTATGGAAGAAGTAAAAAAATATGGAATATGCATATACTTTTTCATCCATACATAAAATATATCTGAAATTATACACAAGAAATTGATAATAGTGGTTACCTCTGGGAGGAACGCTGGGTGGCTGGAGAACAGGAGTGGAACGGAGAGTTTTCTCTTTACAGCCTTTGATATTTCTTTTATCTTAAACCGTGAAAATGCATTTGCTCTGTTCAAAAATAAATAAAATTACAATTAGTGAAAATATATTTAAATAAATTGAACATGAACCTCTCACTCTTTGAATCTCCTTTTAGAACAATGCTTCTCTCAGTGGGACCCACAAGGATGTCTCAGGCGTTAACACTCCAAAACGCAAAGGTAGAGTCCGCTGTTGGGAACCCAGCCGGGCTGGAAAGAAGAGAATACTATGGGAGGGGGCACGCAAGGGCCATGCACTTGTCACACTCATTGTGGGAGTCATCCTCACCACATTTTTCAAGTCACCCAAAATTCACTCTTTAGCCCCCTCGGGTGAGAACGCTCCGCTGAAAGCATTACAAAGTCATCCTGGTTTCTCAGTTCCTTTTTACCGGTGCTCCTGCCTCACCCAGGGATGGTCAGGATTTATCTTGCTTTTCAGGTCATCCACTTCTCAGTTTGTACTATGAATTAAGTAGTATTTGGGATTTGAGATTTTAGCACTCCGTGAGAATGGAAAAGTTGAGGAGACAGGCTCGTCTCTGGCTTGGTGTCCAGTTTGCCATAGCTTCTGTATCACGTACCACGTAGTGGCTGGCTTCTGCAGCAGGAATCGGTTGTCTCGCAGGTTTGGAGGCTAGAAGTACAAAATCAAGGTGAGGGCAGGACCCTGCGTTCTCTGTGAAGTGTGTAGTACTCTAGTGCCAGCAGCTCTGAACTCAGCCTCTGCTCTGTCTCGTGGCTCTCTCTCCTCAACTGTCTCCTGATTGCAAGGACTCCAGCCACATTGAATTAAGACACTGATTTAGCTTGGTCTAACTTAACTAATAATCCTTTGAAAGATCCTATTCACAAAAAAGTTCTCATCCACAGGACCGGGGGATAATGATTAAACTTGTCTTCCTATGGGGCATGATTCAGTCTAGAACACAGGGTGTGGATTTGGAGGAAAGTTCTCCCATGCTTTCCTTTCAGGGAACCTCCCTTCAGACCCAGTGCACCCAGGACTTTGATGATCTCAGCACTGATGTGAACTTGTGTTAAATTAACAGGATTTGTCACGAATTCATGATCAGATCATAAGTCCCAGGGTCAAAAACAAACTTAAACCAAAAATTATAAATAACAAAATGACAAGACTCCTGCAGCAACAACCAGGGAGATTTTCCCTTCTCCATTTAATCATGAAAGCTCATTTCTAAGGAGGTTTAATTAGGATAATGTCCATTTTAAAACCACTTCAAATGATACTTTAAAAAATAAAGAAGACAGTTCTTCATTTAAATTCACCTAAATGAGCTTTAATTATACAATGTGAGCAAATGAAAAGAACTAATTAGAAAGTATATCTTTGTTTAGGTACAGCCCCATAATTGTGCTTTCATAAATGGTTTTCATTTGAAAAGAGACCTTTTTATTTTAATCTAAATATGGACTTGATCTTTGTGGATAAGGAGGCAACAAAAATAGAGGTGTTAAGCAGAAAATAAAACATGAAAATAAACATTGTATTGAGGCTTTCAAAGTACAAATTAAATGCTTGTCTGTCTTAATTGTGTCAATTGACTGACACTATTCTGAGCTCTTAAACAGATGGAAAATGGTCTCCTGCCAGATTTCAATTGGGAGATGTTTACAAGTTCAGAGATGTTTACAAGCTCTTCAGTTTCCATTTAGCAGGAAGGAATTGATTTAGTGTAGAGGCCCTAGAAGTTGCAAAGGGCTTGTACCAAGATCATATTAACATTTGGGTGACTACACATAGGACTTCAAATTCTGTCTTATTTAACCATGCCTGAGTGAATTTGAAGCTAGAGCATGTTTTGAAAGGAAAACTTTATTTCCATGCTCTTATTCTTAGGGGAAAGAGCATGGCTATTTTCTTCCCTATGTTATTCCAAACTCCTCACCTTGGAATTATGCCTGACTTTATTTTCACCCCTAAAGATCCCAGTCATTTTGGAGGGGTAAGAGTGAGCCACAATGTTCAACTCAGCTAACAAATTACAAATAATAAGAGTAAAACTGATTTACATTTACTAAATACCTCCATGTGTCAGGGTCTATACTTGGGGCTTTAGATAGATTTATTCAATCATCTCATCTGTCCTATGAATACGTATTAATTTTAGATCTTACAAAATCTTTACTTTTGCTAGTCTCAAGGCTTCAAGCCCCTAGGCTTTCCCTCAAATTTATCCCACAGGAATCACTGAAGAATTTCCCGTGAGGGTGACTCCAGGCAAATCCAAGGAACATCAGACCCTGTGTTTACCTTCCGCAATCTATAAAAATGCATGTAAAAAGCACCAATTTTCTCAAATCAGCTATATAGGATATATCTAATCAGAGAGTTGCTTCGGTCCTAGGGAGGCAGAGCAAGGGTGAGGGCCCTGGTTTTTTTAGATACTCTTAGAGAGGCTGATAGGACCAGTTTACTGCAATCTGCCTGGGCCTTGGCCCCACACAGACACCGAGGCCCTTGTGCTGTACCACACACACCACAGATAATAAAACCTATTTTTTAAGTGATGCTATGCTACTTGCCAACCACTTTAACCACTCTGCTCTTCCTGTGACCTTTTACTTTATATATTTTTAATTGAAATTTGTATAACGGTAGATCCCCATGCAGTTGTAAGAAATAATTCAGAGAGATACCATGTGCCATTTACCCCGTTCCCCCAATGGTAGCATTTTACAAAATCAGAGTACAACATCAAAACCTTGATACAATCCACCTATCTTTTTCAGATTTCCTCAGTTTAACTTGTACTCATTTGCGTGTGTGTGTGTGTGTGCGTGATTAGTTCTATACAATTTTATCACATTTGCAGGTGTGTGTATCTGCTAAGTCAAGACACTGAACAGTTCCATCACCACAAGGACCCTCGTGCTTCCTTCTATAATCACATCAACCTCCCTCCCACCGCCCATCCTTGACCACTGTCTATTTCTAAAAGTATGTCATTATATAAATGGAAAGTATTCCATTATATAAATGGAATCATTCAGCATATAACACTTTTGAATTGTTTTTTACACTCGGTTTATATCCCTGGAGATTTAACTAAGCTGCTGCCTGTATCAATAGTTTAGTTTTATAGGAGACTGCCAAACTGTTTTCCAGAGTGACTGTACAACTTTACATTCCCAGCAGCAACATATGAGTGGGAAACTTTCTCTACATTCTTGCCAGCATTCCATGTTGTCACTATTTTTTTATTTTAACCATTCTGATAGATGCATAGCAACACCACTTTGTGGTTTTAATTTGTATTTATTTCCCTGATGGCCAGTGATTTTGAACATCTTTATATGTGCTTATTTGCCATCAGTCTACCCTCTTCATTCTTCTTCATTCCTATTTTTGGCCCATTTTCTAATTGGCTTGTTTGCTTATTTTTCTTTTTGTTGTTGTTGTGAGGGCTCTTTATTCAAAATATTTGTCTTTTGTCAAATCTGTTCTCTACAAATCCCCCCCCCCCATTTCCCCATCTATAGCTCGTCTTTCTCTCTTCTTGAAATGGGAGAAGTCTTTAATTTTGAGATAGCCTGATTTTTCAAATTTTATTTTATGGATTGAGCTTTTGCTGTCAAGTCTAAGAACTTTTAGCCTAGCCTTAGAGCCCAAAGATTTTCTCTTATTTTTTTCTAAAAGTTTTATCATTTTATGTTTTATATTTAAGTCCAGGATTCATGTTGAGTTAATTTTTATATGGGTGTGAGGCTCAATTCAAGGTTCATTTTCTTGCCTATGTATGTCCAATTACTCCATCTAGCACAATTTGCTAAAAAGGCTGTCTTTTATCTACTGAATTGACTTTACACTTTGGTCAAAAGTTAGTTGAGCAGATAGCATCAGTGCGTTTGTCCCCATCAAGACCATGCTATCTGACTGTGAAAGCTATACAATAAACTTTACTATTGGGTAGAGTGATTCTTCCCTCTTTATTTCTTCATCCTTCTTTGTAATAATGATTTCAGCAATGTTAGGGCCTGTGCCTTCCTATATAAATTTTAGAATATGATTGTCTACGTCTACAAAATCCATGCAGGGATTTTGAAAGGAATTGAATTAAACCTATGGTTCAATTTGGGGAGAATTAGTATTATTACTATACTGAGTCTTCCAATCCACAAACACCGTATGTCTCTTGATTTGTTTGGCTCTTTCTTAATTTTTTTCATCAGAATTTTACACTTTTCACCATACACATCATGTACATGTTTTGCTCAGTGTATAACTAAATATTTCATTTTCTTTGGCGTGATCATTAGTGGTAGTGTGTTTTTAATTTCAATTTCCATATGTTCATTGTTCAAATATAGAAATGTTATTGATGTTTGCGTGTTGATCTTATATCCTAAGACCTTGCTAAAATCACTTACTATTTCTAGGAGGGTTTTTTTTGGTCATTTCTTCAGATTGTCTATGTAGACAATTATGTAACCAGCAAATTGAGAAAACTGTAATTTTTTCTTTCTAATATATAGTCCATTTATTTATTTTTCTCACTTTATGGTAATGGATAAAATTCCAGTACTACGTTGATTAATGTAGTTAGGTGAGTGCCTTTTCCCTTTACCTCTTTATTTCTTTATTCTTTTTCTAAAATAATTGGGTTTTTACCATTAAGTATGATGTTATCTGTAGGTTTTTTAGTAGATGCCCTTTATCAAGTTGAGTTAATTTCACTCTATTTCCAACTTGTGAGAATTCTTATCATGAATAGGTGTTGTTTTGTCAAATTTTTTATTTGCATTGATATGATCACATATTTTTTTTCTTTTTAGCCTATTGATATATGATGTTTTACATTGGTGGATTTTTTTAATATAGAACCAGCCTTCTTGTATACCTGAAATAAATTCCACTTAGTAATGGTATATGAAACCGTGTGTATGTGTGTGTGTGTGTGTGTGTGTTGCTGAATTTGATTTGCTAATATTTTGCTGAGGACTTTTGTCTAAAGTTCATGAGAAATGTTTGATGTTTTCCTTTTCTTTCTTTCTTTCTTTCTTTCTTTCTTTCTTTCTCTCTCTCTTCTTTCTTTTCTCCTTCCTTCCTTCCTTCCTTCCTTTTTTCCTTCCTTCCTTCCTTCCTTCCCTCCCTCCCTCCCTCCTTCCTTCCTTCCTCTTTCTTTCATAGTGATTTTGGCATTAGGCTAATCATGACCTCATAAAACGTGTTAGGAAGTTTCCCCTCCTTTTGTATTTTCTGGAAGAGAGTGTATACAATTTGTATTAATTATTCTTTGACTATTTGGTAGAACTCTCCAGTGAAACCATTTGAGCCTGGAGATTTCTTTTCAGGAGTTTTTAAATTAGGAATTCAATTTTTAAAATACTTTTAGGACACTTTAGATTATGCATTTTATCTTGGTTGAGTTTTGGCAGTTTGTGGTTTCCAGGGAGTTAGCCCAATTCTTTTAAGTTGTCAAATTTTATGTCAAAGCATAAAACTGTTCATAGTATCTCTTTATTGTTTTTTTTAATGGCTGCATGATCTGTAGTGATATCCCTTATTCTATTCCTGATATGTGTGATTTGTCAATCTCTTATTTTTGTCAGTCTTGCTAGAGACTTGTCAAATTGATTTTTTTGAAGAACCAGCTTTTCGTTTCTTGATTTTCTCTATTGTTTTCCTGTTTTCATTTTAATTGTTTGCAGCTCTTATGATTATTATTTCCTTCTTTCTGCTTGCTGTGGGTTTAATTTTGCTCTTCTTTTTTCTTGTTTCTTGAAGTACTAATTCAAATATTTGATTTGAGACATTTCTTCATTTCTACTATAAGCATTTAGTACTATAAATTTCCCTCTTATCACTGCTTTAATTGCTACATATTTTGATATGTTATGTTTTCAGTTCTATGTTTTTATTTCTCTTTTACCCATGGACTATTTATTATCAACATGAAGTATGTTGATTAATTTCCACATGTTTCTAGATTTTCTTGTTACCTTTCTATTATTGATTTCTAATTTGATTCTCTTCTGATCTTTATGACTTATATTATTTTAAATTTGTTGAGGTTTGTTTTATAGCCAAGAAGATGGCTTATGTGGTGACTGTTCTATGGGTGCTTAAAAAATATATTTCATGATGTTGGGTAGAGTATTCTATATATGTTAATTAGATCCTGTTGGTTGATCGTACTGTTCAGATCTTCTATATCTTTGATGATTTTCTGTCTAGTAGTACCAGCAATTGCTGAGAAGGGATGGAAATTCCCTATTATAATATGGGATTGTCTACTCCTTTCAGCTCTATTATTGTTTTTACTTTATGTATTTTGTGATTCTCTTGTTTGGTGTGTAACTATTTAGGACTATTGTGTCTTCCTGGTGAATTGATTTCTTTACCTTCTTGCTTCTTTGATTCTCAGTTCTATGTCAGCAGTGTTGGATCTTGTATTCTGCTATTGTACTTACATATCAGGGACTTCTCACTCAGTCTAAACTCAGCCATTTCCCTATTTCTAAAATTTCTCACATCCTCAATCTCCCTCCTCCAGTACAGAAAAGTAAAATATCAACAAGTTACAAAAGTTGAATAAAGATGACAGACTTTCACCAAAATCCACTGAAATGGAAAAAACATTTTAAAAGAAATCAGTAGTGTGCTAAATAACAAAGCAAAACAAAACAAAATCTATCATTAGTGGAAAAGTTATTACAAGAAGTTTCTGAAGCTATGAAATATACCTGGAAGTATTATGTGTTCAAGAAGCATGATGTATACAGCATACACTCAAAGGTTCAGAAAATGGATTAGATAGATAGATAGATAGATAGAAAGAAAGAAAGAAAGAAAGAAAGAAAGAAAGAAAGAAAGAAAGAAGGAAAAGAAAGAAAGAGAGAAAGAAAGAAAGAGAAAGAGAAAAATGGATAGACAGACAAATGATAGAACAAATGTGGCAAAATGTTAAATTGGTAGTTCTGGGAATCTGGGGGGAAAGGAGTATGTTGGAGTTCTCTGTATGGGGCTTGTATTTTTTTGAAACTGTCCTGTAAGTTTGAAAGTATATTAAAATTACAAATTAAAAAAACACAAACTATCAACCACAAAGTCATGAGTACAATGGGACAGATTGACTGAAACCATCACTTCTGTTGGGCACCTGTATTTTTAGTGGTGAACAAACTGGTTGTGAAGATTCAGCCTGAGACGGAACATAAACAGAGTCAGGAGTGCTCTGTT
>PVKH010027456.1:0-13010 GCA_004027955.1 Chaetophractus vellerosus | reverse complement strand
GACTTTGCCATGCCCGTGGGGGCTCCGCCCTGCCCGTGGTGGCTTTTTGCCTTGCCCACGGCAGCTCTGCCCCGCCCACGGTGGCTTGCCTTTCTCAAGGCCGTCTGCCCGCTCGGAGAGGTCCCCGGGAACCGAACCCGGGGCCTCCCATGTGGTACACCGGCGAGCTCTTTATCCACTGAGCTATCTAGCCGGGCCTATTCATCTCTTGATAGACACTTGGGTTGCTTCCATCTTTTGGCAATTGTGAACAATGTCACTGAACATTGGTGTATAAACCCATATGTTTTCTTCTAAATGTTTTGTAGTTTTAACTCTTTGATTTAGGTCTTTGATCTGTTTTGAGTTCATTTTTGTATGGTGTAAGGTAAGGGCTCAGCGTCATTCTTTTACGTGTGTCTATCCAGTTGTCCATTGGAAACATTTTATGCCCACTTAATCTACATCCCAACCCCAAAGGAGGTTGATTTTTATTTATTTATTTATTTTACTTGATAAGGGAACTGAGCAGAGGTGGGTACCCGCTTAGTGCCTCTCAGGGAAGAAGTAGCAGAGCCAAGACTGATCTAGGAGTATCTGGCTTTCAACCATTGCCACAACAACTGCACAGATGTGGTTTTTTTAGTTGTTTTTGTTTTTGTTTTTGTTTGTTTTATAATGTTCCTTTAGTTACATTTAATCAACTTACAAAAATTGGAAGATTTCACATAAATATCTGACTTAATCTCCAGCTTCTCTCCAAAGATTGGAAATTTCAACCACATGGGGCCGGTGGTACCACAGTCAGTCAGTTCTGAGTCCCGGCTGCCCCTTTACACAGGAACACATTCCTCATCACCTCCAGCCCCACCACTTACAGAGGAAGTACACATGTGGGCTCTTATACCAGCTCACTTTGGTCATTTGTGAGCCTGCCCAGTCCCTGAAAGCAGGTGAGTTTCTCACCCCGATTGTACAAACCTCTCTCTATATTTTTTTCATTATAACCTTTTTATTTTTTAAATACTTTCCAACTTATAGGACAGTTACAAAAATAATATGAATCCCATATGGATAACTCCAACATACCCCTATACCTCCAGATAGACCCATCAATTCAACAATTTTGCCACATTTGCCTGTGTCATTCTATCTATCCATAATTCTGTCAGTTCATTTTCTGAGCACTTGAATGTGGGCTGTGTATATCATGCTCCTTGAACACTTAATACTGCCATGTACATATCCTAGGAACAAGGATATTCACTTATATATCTACCATAAGTGCAGTTATTAAATTCAAGATATTTAACATTTATATGAAATTTATAGTTTATATTCCATTTTTTTATATGTCACCCATAATGTCCTTTTGTGCCTTGTCTCCTCTCTTGTTAGATCCAGTCCAGGATCATATATTGGCTTTAATTGTCATTGTCTCTGTGGATGCTCTTTATTTTTTGTCATTGTGGGAACATATATACAACATATACAACATAAACTTTCTTCTCAGCCACTCCCTAGCATGCTATTCAGTGGGATTAATCACATTAACTATTGTTGTGCTGACCACACCATCTTCCATTATTAAAACTTTCCCAGATCCCCAAACAGAAACCCTATACTTCTCATTAATTCCCATTACCCTTGGCCACTGCACATGACAACCTGTACTCTAATTTCTTTCTCTAATAGTGTACATATTCTCCAACGTTTTCTTTGTGGTTACCATGTTAAATTTAACATCCTAAAACTGTTAGAATCTTGTTTGCTTTGATACCAACTTAACTTCAGTATAAACAAATTATGTTCCTGTTCTCTTCCTTCCATCCACCTTTAGGTAGTCTGTGTCAAAAGTTACATGTTTAGGGGAGCAGACGTGGCTCAAGTGGTTGAGCAGCTTGTTCCCACATGGGAGGTCCTAGGTTCCGTCCCCAGTGCCACCTAAAAACAAAAAAACAACAAGCAAACAAACGAATGAACCAACCCAGGGGAGCCAATGTGGCTCCATGGTCGAGTTCCAGCTTCCCATATACGAGGTCCAGGGTTCAATCCCTGGCCCCGGTACCACAAAAAAAAAGTTACGTGTTTATACATTTTGAGTCCAAAACCGCTGATTTGTCACTTTATGCATTTGGCTTTTAAATCCTTTAGGAAGTAAAAAGCAGAGTTACAAACCAAAAATACCATAGTACTGGCATTTATATTTACCCCCCATCGTTACCCCTACCGAAGATCTATATTTCTTCATACAGCTTCAATCTATTGTCTAGTGTCCTTTACTTTCAACCTGTATAACTCTCGTTAACATCTCTTATAGAGTTGATCTAGTGGTGACAGACTCCCTCAGCTCTTGTTAATCTGGGAATGTCTTCATTTCTCCCTCATTTTTGAAAGACAGTTTTGCCAGATATAAGAATTCTTAGTTGGTAGTATTTTGCTTTCAGCACTTCAAATATGTCATCCCGCTGCCATCTTGCCTCCATGGTTTCTGATGAAAAATCGGCATTTAATCTTATTGAGGTCCCCTTGTACGTGACATGTTGCTTCTCTCTCGCAGGTTTCAGAATTCTTTCTTTTTGTTTGGTGTATTTCATTATAATATATTGCAGCATTGGTCTCTTTGGCTTTATCCTGTTTGGAGTTTGCTGAGCATCTTGGATGTGTTTATTCATGTCTTTCATTAAATTTGGGAGGTTTTCAGCCTTTATTTCTTTGAGTATTCTCTCTGCCCCTTGCCCTCTTTCTTCTCCTCCTGAGACCACCCCACAATGCATATATCAGTACATTTGATGGTGTTCAACAGGTTCTTCAGGCTCTGTTGGCTTTTCTTCATTCATTCTTCTTTGTGCTCCTCAAACTGGATGATTTCAGTTGTCTTATCTTCAAGTTCATTGACTTTTTTCTGCCACCACCAATCTCCTGTTGAACCCCTCTAGGGAATTTTAAATTTCTATTACAGTGGTCTTCAGCTCTAATTTGTTCTTTTTCATCATTTCCATATCTCTGTTGTGTTTATCTATCATTTTCTTGATTTCCTTTATTTCTTTGCCCATGTTTTCCTTTAGCTCTTTGAGCATATTTAGTACCGTTTTTTTTTTTTAAGTCTTTAGTCTGACACATCCCCAGTGTGGTATTCCTCATTGATGGTTTCTAATGCTTTTACTTTCTTCTTTGCCTGGGACATCATTTCTTGTTTCGTTGTATGTTTTGTAATCCTTTGTTGAAAACTAGACATTTTTATATTTTGATGTGTTACTGATGGAATTTAGACTCTGAGGCATCTATTTGTTAAGCTTGTATCCACCTAGTATTATGACAGAGTTCCTTGAATTCCAGGAGCTAACCAAAACAAAAAAAGGAAAATAAGAAAACCCTTTTCCCAGTCTTTGCAGATTGACCTATTAAGTGTGTTCTCCTTCAGGGTTTATCCATACAATGAGTTGGAGAATAGCTCCAGGTCAAAGTATTGTGGCCTCCCTGACTCTTTCTGCACATGTGTATTGACTTGGGCATGCACATGTGCCCCAGAAATGTCCCCTGTTCTCTAGGAACAGTTTATTCACAGTCCCAGGCATTGCACTGTATGTCCAACAACCAGCAATCCTTTGTCCCAGGCAGCCACTTGACTGCTCTCCCAACCAGGCAGATTGGGCCAGACATGCATGCTCCCAATATGTGCATGAGGGTTACTCTGCACCCTTCAAAACTGGGACCAGGAATCCATACTGGGCGTGTGAGCTGGCTCTCTGCAGAGCTGCTGAGGGGTTGGGGAGGGGTTAGCTAGGGCACCACAAGATCCTACCACTTTTAAGGAGCCTTTTTCTTGGTTAGGTACTCACCCTGTTACTGCATTCCTTTTCTGGAGCTTTGAGAAAGGTGTTTCTGCCAGTTCTTGCTGGTTGTTCAATACTCTACAACCAGGGGAGCGGATGTGGCTCAAGCAGTTGACCACCCGTCTCCCACATGAGAGGTCCTGGGTTTGGTTCCTAGTGCCTCGTGGAAAAAAATAAATAAATAAAGGCAAAACAAATGAAAAAACCAACTCAGGGAAGCCAATGTGGCTCAGTGGTTATGTGCCGGCTTCCCATATACGAGGTCCTGGGTTCAATCTCTGGCCCAGTACCTCAAAAAAACAAAACAATACAAACAAACAAAAAACTGTACAACCCACTTTTCAAGGAGGAACATGTGCCTTCACTTTGTATCTGAGGGTTAGTGGGTACCAGTTAGCTATTGTTTGGCCTAACAGCTGGGTATATTCTTATCGTCTGTGATTAATTGTGGGTCAGCTGTGGGTTTACTGTTGGGCTCTCTCACACATCCTCGCTATACAACCCCAACCTAATGCAGTGGTGCAGTAGATGCCAGTTAGACCTGACTCGCATCTCATAACTGCACTCTATTAGGACACGTGCCTGTCTGTCGTCATCTTCTCCATTCCTTCTCCTCCTGAGCACACAGGTGGGAACAGTCCAGCTGACCATGACTGTGTGTTATGTTTCAGGAACTGGTGACTTTCCGGGATGTGGCTGTGGATTTTACCCGGGAAGAGTGGGGGCAGCTGGACCCTGCCCAGAGGACCCTGTACCGCGACGTGATGCTGGAGACCTTTGGACACCTGCTTTCTGTGGGTAAGGCCAGCTTCCCAAGCTGTCTGGTTCCTTCTGGTTTGTAAGTCACAGGGCCTCTGGAAGGAGGACTTGACCATGAGTTGGATTTCAGGGACCTCACGTTCTCATTCCCTGTAGTGGAGTGTCTGCTCTTTCATATCCCAGTGCAAAGCCTTCTCATTGTGAGGCATCCCCATGTCCTGACAGGAGGCTAGGGCTGGAGTCTGGGCTGGTTCTTTTCCTTCCAGAACAGATTTCCAAGTCCTGTGTCTTTCCCTCTTCCCAGGGCCTGAGCTTCCCAAACCTGATGTCATCTCCCAGCTGGAGCAAGGGGCTGAGCTGTGGCTGGCAGAGAGAGGAGTTGCCCAAGGCGGCTATCCAGGTGAGAACCCACCAAGTGGGAGCCCCTGCTGGGAGCAGCCCAGGAGGTGACTGGAGACACAATGGTGTGTTGGGAGTCTGGTGGTTCACTAAAGGAACTTCATAGATTCAGTATTTAGTCACACTCATGGCTGAGATGTCCTCTGGTAAAAGGATGCAAAGCATAATCCACAACAAGAAAAGGCCCATGGGGCAAAGTCCAGAGGAAACCAGGTCCAAGCTTCTAAGGGTCATCTCCCAGGGGAGTCACATGGGACATACATAATAGCCCCAGCAACAATGTGTGACAGAACACATGAGATGTTGTCTACCCAGGAGGCTTCTTAGAGCCCAAGGTTCTCATTGAAGCTGGTCACATAGGCATCCTCTACCTGGCACTAACAAAATTCTAGACTCCCAGAAGGCAAGCACATGTTCAGCACAAATGTTGTTTGTACCAACAGTTCAGGCACAACGGGCCACTCTCACGAGTTACATTGGTTCCCTCCTGAAATCCTACTTCCCAGACAACAGCCAAGGCCAGCCTTGCTAGCAGGCCGTTCTTAGGTAGCAGTCCCAGGCCTGCTGTGTTAACGCTTTTCTGCACAAGTGGTCAGCATCTACCTGGAGTGCTCCCCCAGGCACCATGGCCTCCTCACCTGTGTTCCTCTTTTCCTGTTGTTAGAGTCCCACCCCCCTTCATCTCCTCCTGTCTGCCTGCCTTTCCAGGCCATTCCCTTTCTCCCCAGCCTTCTCAGCAAGCCCTTTCCACAAGATCATTTCTGAGATGTCAACTTGCCCTTCATCTTCTCCATTTTTATTTATATGTCCAGCTTCTGTAAACATGTTCCCCATAGCTGCAAAAAGCAGAAAACCAGGCTAAAGTGCCTCAAAAAAGATGGAGGTATTTTTCTCACCAACCAAGAAGCCCAGAGGTGTCTGTTGCTGGTACTGGCTCAACGTCTTAGTGATGACAGGGCTGAGGGTTTTATGTGGTGAGATGTGGTAATGTGTTGGATGTGTATGTGTTGTGGAGAAAACTCAAGCAGGTAGGGGGCTTGAGGGGGCTGGGGCGGGCAAGGAAGCCTGGATCCTGTGGTTGGTAGAATAATGACACTTCCCCAAAGAGGTCCACATCCTGATCTGCAGAGCCTATGAACACCTTCCCTCACGTAGCAGAAGGGACTTTGCAGGTTTGGTTAAGTTAAGGTTCTTGAGATAGGGAGATTATCCTGGATGTAATAACAAGGGCCCTATGTAAAAGGTAGTAGAGTCAGTCAGTGAAGGCAATATGATAGAAGCAGGTGTCAAAGTCAGAGAGAAGTTTAAAGATGCTATGCTGCTGGCTCTAAAGATGAAGGAAGGGACCAAAGAATGCTAGAAAATTCTTCTCTAGAGACTCCAGAAGGAACACAGCCCTGCCAACACTTTGATTTCAGAACTTTTGACCTCCAAAAACTGTAACATAATAAATTTTTGTTAATTTAAGCCACTGAGTTTGAGATAATTTATTAAGCAGCAATAGAAAATTACTACAACCCCCACAGGTAGAGAGCCTGTGCTTCCCTGAGGTGCAATCTTGTTCTGGAAGATTCTGAGTACAGGGGCACTGGTGCTCCCAAGGTGCCTTGAAGCCTTGATGATACCTCTACTTGGGTATCTCACCAGCATATCAAACATTGCTTGTCCAAAACAGAACTCATTTTCTCCCAAAGCCTAGCCTTCACTGCTTTGTTTATTATCTAATTCCCTGACTAGAATGTCAGCTCCTGAAGGCAGGGTTTTCCTCTCTTGTGTTCATTGCTTTATTCGCAGCACCTAGGTCAAAGGTCAGCAAATATATCTATAATGGGCCAGATAGTAAATACTTTAGGCTTTATGGGCTGTGTTCATTTTCTATCACTGCCGTACCAAATTACTACAGACTAAGCAGCTTAAAGCAACACACATTTATTATATATTTCATTTCTGTCAGTCACAAGTCCAGATTGACTCCTCTGGTTTCTCTGTTCTGGGTCTCACAAGGCCAAAGTCAAGGTGTCCTCTGGGCTGGGATCTTATCAGGAGGCTCTGTGAAGAGTCTTTGTCCTGGCTCAGTCGGGTTGTTGATGGAATTGAGTTCCATGCAGTCGTAGAACTCAGATCCTTGTGTCTTCATGGACTGTCACTAAGGGATCCTTCTCAGCTTTTAGAGGCTGCCTGCATTCTCTGGCTGGTAGCCCCCTTTATCACTAAAGCCAGCCACAGTGGAGCAGGCTTTTCTCTCATTTTGAATCTTTCTAACCTCTTCTTTCTCATGTCTCCTCTGCCGACTCTTCTGCTTATGTGAGTACATTGGGCCTACCCTGATAATCCAGGATAATCTCCCTGTTTTTAAGGTTCGTTGATTAATGACCTTAATTCCACCTTCAAATTCCCTGCTTAGCAGTACCCAGATTAGTGTTTGATTGAGTAGCCAGGGAATGGGAATCTTAGGGGGGTATATTTAGAATTCTGCCTCTCTGTTACTACTACTACTCCACAACTGCCACCTCCTTCTCCTCTTACAGTCCTTTAAAAACATAAAAGCCGGAACCGGCTGTAGCTCAATTGGTAGGGCTCCGGTTTACCACATGGGAGGCCCCAGGTTCGGTTCCCGGGGCCTCCTCGAGCAGGCAGACCCGCCTTGAGAAGGCAAGCCGCTGTGGGCAGGGCAAGCCGCCACGCAGTGAGCTGACTCGGTGGGATGCCGCAGTGAGGGGAGACAAGCAGACACAGAAGAACGCAAAAATGAACACAGCAAGAACAAGCAGAAAGTGGGGGATATATAATAAATAAATAAAAATAAATAAATCTTTAAAAAAACCATAAAAGCCATTCCTAGCTCGAGGGTCATATAAAAACAGGCTATAGTTTGCCAACCCCTGATATAGACCAGTACCTGGCCCATAGCAGGTGTTTGAAAAATATTTATTGAGTGAATGAATGAGTGATGCCATGTTTTAGGAAGGAGCATTTGGTGTTAGCATAAGAGTGGAATTGGGATTTGCCTGGAGGCCCAAGATTTTGAGGACTTCTTCACCTCCTTGTTTTTTTTTTCCTCATCCTCTCAGAGCTTTGGTTTTCTTTCAGGCTGGAAGACTAGCCCTGAAGACCAAGTGTCTCCCAAGGAGCAGTGTCTTCCTGAACAGGAGTCATTCCATGTCATCAAAAGGGAAGGAATCCAGAGGGATGCTCCTCAGCCTACCACATTAGGGAAAGACTGGGAACGTGAGGGCCAGTTAAACGCACACAAGAAGGACCAGGATAATTTGAGGCAACTGGAATTTGGCCTTGAAGAATCACTAATTCAGGATAGCAGCTACAAAAGTCTCAAACTTGGGGGAAACTGTGTCTTGAGTTCTAACCTAATTCCATTAGAAGAGATCTCTAGGAGAAAATATTTGTGTACTTACGACTCCCATGTTACAAGCTTGGAACATAATTCAAGCTTAATCAATCAACATACAGGCTCCTCAGAAAAACAACTATTTGAAAACAAGGACTGTAGCAAAGGTTTTGATCAGGGCATTCAAGTTCTGCAGTTTGCAAGAAGTCCGATACAGGATAAACCTTACAAATGTACTGACTGTGGTAAATCTTTTAACCATAATGCTCACCTTACAGTGCATAAGAGAATTCATACAGGAGAGAGACCTTATATGTGCAAGGAGTGTGGGAAAGCCTTCAGCCAGAACTCATCCCTTGTTCAACATGAGCGAATCCACACAGGAGATAAACCCTATAAGTGTGCTGAATGTGGGAAATCTTTCTGCCACAGCACACACCTTACTGTACATCGGAGAATTCACACTGGAGAGAAGCCCTATGAGTGTCAGGACTGTGGGAGAGCCTTCAACCAAAATTCATCCCTTGGCCGCCATAAGAGAACACACACTGGAGAGAAACCCTACACTTGTAGTGTATGTGGGAAATCCTTTTCGCGGACCACTTGCCTTTTTCTGCATCTGAGAACACATACTGAAGAGAGACCCTATGAGTGTAATCACTGTGGGAAAGGCTTCAGGCACAGCTCCTCCCTGGCTCAACATCAGAGGAAGCATGTTGGGGAGAAGCCCTATGAATGCCGTCAGAGACTGATCTTTGAGCAGTCACCGCCTTTAATGAAACATGAATGGGGGGAACCCCTCAGCTGCAACCCATCTTTGAGTCAAGATGAGAGGACTCACCAGAGTGACAGACCCTTTAAATGTAATCAGTGTGGGAAATGTTTCATTCAGAGCTCTCACCTCATCCGACATCAGATAACTCACACTAGAGAGGAGCCCCATGGATGTAACCAACGTGAACAAACCTTTAGCCAGAGCTCACACCTCATCCAACATCAGTACACAAGTTCAGAAGAGAACCCTGGGGGTGGAACAGAGGCAGCACAGCCCGCAAGCAGAGCTCTTGCCTTGTTTGACATCCATGAAATCATCCAAGAGAAAAACCCCGTGCACGTTATTGGTGTGGAAGAACCTTCTGTTGGCACATCCATGTTATTTGACATTAGAGAATCTACATAGGCAAGAAATCCTACAGATGACTTTTGGACTAAAGTCCAAATGTGGTAAGTCCACATAATGTATTAATAGAAAAAGATGCTGAGAGGAGAAATGCTGATGGTGACCTAATTTCTTAAGGAAATGGTGCTTCCCAAACACCTGACATTGATGGCTTCCTAACCTATCCAACCCAGTGCCCATTTGACAACAAATGTTTTGTAATGTTCCCATAACAAGTTCACAGGTACTATAACCTATCCACATGTATAATGTCAAGAGATCAGTATACAGCTTGTTTTGTAAAGGTTAATTGAAACAAAAGTAATTTATCCTTTTATAAAGGATAATTAAAACTCAAGTAATTTTGTTGGAGTAATGTGTACTGAGTTGGTGCAGTATCTCACTGTATAAATGTGTGGGCCCAATTATATCAGGAGACCTGGGACAATAGCCTGTTGTTTGCGGACTAGTACATGGAGTGTGGTGTTGGCTAAGGAAATATCATGAGGTATGTGATGTGATTTCCCAAAATGATGAATAACTCTTGGAAAAGTTTGCAGCCAAGCAGAATGCCATTGTGTTTTTGGAAAATTCTGTGCAAATTCTAACCATGCAGGAATTAATTTGTATTTTTATGTGAAGTCTGGTTAAGGTCTCAGTTCACAGATATATATAGGTTGTTTCACCTGAGTACATGGTCCACTGAGGACTGTCCTGTGCTTCACAGTCATTGGAGCATACTTGGCTCCTACACATACCCAGTCGTGACAAAGAAGCCCCTGTGAAATTCTACAACATTCCCTGAGGTTGGTGTACCTCTTGTTGCAAACACTGCCTTAGAACATCCAGTATTGCTGTTAACCAGTGGTTCTCAGCATGAGGGGTTTTACCCCCCAGGGGACATATAACAGTGTCTGGAGACATGTTTGGTTGTCACAACTGGGAGAGAGAGACTATTGACATCTAGTGGGGCGAGACCAAGAATGCTGCTAAGCTTTCTACAATGAATAGGGCTGCCACAAGAAAGAATTGCCGTGCCCCCAGTGTATTAGTGCCACAGTAGAGAAACCCTGAGTAAACCCAGTACAGCACTGTGGCAGACTTCTTCTGTAGTCTGAAAATAGATTGATCAGGGCTGTACCAGCAATCCTGTAATTCCATTTTAATGAATGTTATCATTAGCTGGCTTTAGCAATTCTTTCACTATTTTGCAACATTCGTCATTTTTATGAGGAAAGGAAGGGCATCCATCTATTTTTCTGAATCTAGTTTTCAGAATTTTATTGTGGAAATTTTAAACATGGATAATATATTTTCACCAGTAGCCCTCCTCCCTTCTGCCATTGGATTATTTTCACATCAGTCATAGACATCATTTTTTTCAACCATATTTCAATATGTATCTCTAAAAGGCAAGGACTTTTACAATATATATATACTCATGTTGGTCCATTTTCATAATTATCTTAAGACGTTATTTGCCTTTTTTGTCATGTTGACATTTGCACTGATCTTTTGGGGCCAGAGCATGAATCACAGCCACAGCACCGTGATTGATCTTTCTATTCTTCACTGGTATGCAACTGCAGTTTTAAAAAAAAAAAAAAAAGGCCAGTTTCACTTAAGAATATCTGTGATGAAGCAGGAAAAAATGCTAATTTTATTAATTTTAAAAGGAAAAAAAAAAAACAGAAAAACCAAAACACCATACTATCGCTATCACATCCAAATAAAAATAACAGTGATTCCTAAATACATCATCAAACACGCAGTGTTAAAATGTTCCCAATGCATCATATATTTTGTTTTCCATTTCATTTGTTCTAATTATAATCTAAACAAGATCATGCAGTGTACTTGGTTGACATGTTTCTTAAGTCTGTTTTAATCTATAGGTTACCCCTCTTTTGTTGTCATTCTTTTATTTGTTGAAAAAAGCAGAATAATCGAAATTTTGCCCCCCCACCCAAGCCTGCCCATCAGTCTTCCTGTCTCTCTGGTGGAATGACTTGTGATGTGGCCTCATGTTGCTGGGCTGTGCTAAGGAGCCTTGTAAGACACATGTGACTCCCTCTACTCTCTTCATTTCCCCCATATTACATGGGGTCTCCTTGGGCAAACCAGTCAAAGACCTTTCTCTCAGCCGTCAATGCCAGGAAAAGCCACACTTCTGAGAAAATGGTGTATTTTTATAGAGAGAAGGAAATTCAAATGCCCATGCTTTAAAGCTTCCGCTTAGTCATTGCATCGCTTTCCTCCTGCATTAAAGAAAAATTCTGTCCTTTGTCCGTGCTGCCTTTCACATAAAAGAGAGTTTTGGTCCTTGGTGTCTTATAGCACAAGGGATATAAAAACCAAGGATTTCAACCTACCTACTTTACCGTAAAAGGAAGCAAATCTTGGACCATCCATAAGCCCTAGCTTACAGCCAAAACACCTATCCCACTGGGACACTGAGTCATGTGCTCCAGTTCCACAGAACAATTGCTTGTCATTGCATAGCTTTAACCAGCTCATTCTTTCATTTGGTATTCCCACTACAGTTGCATTCTGGTGAAGTTAAATATATACCCTAAACTTCAAAAATTGAAGGGAGATTGATCATGGTTCATCTCAGCATGTAAAAATAGGTCTCTAAAAATAAATTCCAGTAGGATTCTTGGATTGGCAGGGTGAAGAGTTGAGGGAAGAACTATCATCCTGGAAAAATGCAACTTTGGTCCTAATGGCCGTGTTACAAAGTTGAGCATCAGAACTTACTGTCAAAACTTCATGTGTCCATTTTTGTTTTTTGGATGCTGCCTTAGTTTCTCAGCTGTGATTACAAATATCATACAAAGGATTGGCTTTAACAATGGAAATGTATTGGCTTAAGGTTTTGAGGCTCAGATTAGTCCAAAACTGAGGTGTCAGCAAGGTGATGCTTTCTCTTTGAAAACGGTGGCATTCTGGGACTGGCTGCCAGTAATCCTTGGTCCTTGGCTTTTCCTCTCACCTGGTAATGTCTTCTTTCTCTTCTGGGTTCCTGCTGACTTTCAGCTTTTGCTCTTCCATGTGGATCTCTCTCCATAAAGCCTCCAGTAATAGGCTCCAGACCCAGCTTCATTGGATTGGGCCATACCTTATCTAAAAATAACATCTTTGAAAAGTCTTACTGACGGGGCCGACTGGATAGCCCAGTGGATAGGGCGTTGGCATACCACATGGGAGGCCCGGGTTCGGTTCCCGGGGACCTCTCCTAGCGGGCAGACCGCCTTGAGAATGGCAAGCCGCCGTGGGCGGGCCAGAGCCACCGTGGGCAGGACAAAAAAGCTGCCACGGACAGGCAAAAGCCGCCACGGGCAGGGCAGGTCGCCCGCGAATCGATCGCAGCCAGCCACCCGCGAACTGAAAAGCCGGCCGTGATGGAAGCAGAAGCCGCCCACAAGCGGGGAAAGCCGCGCCTGCGCAGTGACCCAGTCTCGGCGCGTTGCCGCAGCAGGGGGGAAGGGGAGATATGTAATAAAATAAATAAATCTTTAAAAAAAAAAAA